>JANHGO010002113.1:0-31309 GCA_024606505.1 Aquila spilogaster
TTGTCAGGTAATGTACTGTTCATGTTCCTGATGACAATGTTGAGACAATGCTGATTTTCTGACCGACTCTTACAGGCATATGGAGAGTGAAGTACCATCTTGAACTCTAATGGTATTAAAAAGCAGAATGGAAGACAGGATGTGTTTGAGGTCAGGTGATGTGGCATAACAATGGAAGCCGTTATGCAAATGCATCAATTATGTTATTGGAAAGATATAAGGTGTCGTCATCCTGGTTTCTGTTCCTCCTTCCAGCAGTACATTGGCCTGATGTGTACAAGTCAGAGCAGCCAGACCTCTCCTTTCCCTTTGCAGTGAGCGAGCACAGAGTGGTTGAGAGGCTGCAGTACATGCCAAGACAGTGTCACTGTCCCTTCTGGAGCTGGCTACATGCCTGCAAAGGCTCTGTTTCCAGCTGGGAGTTGGGGCAGAAAATGCAGGTTGGCTAGGAAGTCCCTGGCAGTTGGTTCAGAGATGCCTAGGCTTGTACTTGGCTTCGTGTGGCAGTTCCCCATCAACTCTAGATGCAAGGAGTGGGGAGGAAGCCAGCCACATAGGTGCAGAACATGCTAGATCATGCATGTATGCAGATGCAATATAGATAGTGATTTTTGAATGTTTTTTCCTTAACTACAGGCAAGTGCTGTTGTATTTTCTCTCTCATCTCCCTGTCAGTCTGAAAGGGAGAGCGCTAAGGAACGTAATTTGGTACCGTATAACACTTTAAATGGTGTAGAAATGCCTTCGTGCCTCCATCAGAGCGAGCGAGCTGCCGGGCTGTGTGGATAGGTGCCCCTCAGGAGGCACTCTCATCTGCAGCTGGTTCCCCCACCCCAGGGCATGGGTCAGAAAGGCATGGGGGCCATTGATTCCTCTGTGCAGAGTGGTTGTCTTTGCATGCAGAAGGTGAGCTGGTGTTCCTCGGCTGCGAGCCATGTGGCTGTTGGACCCACAGACCACAGCTGGACTGTGCCAGGCGAGACACAAGCACTTGGGAAAGCCGCCCTGCAGTGTGCGGAGCGCCTGCACCATCCTGAACGTGCTTCTAGCCTAGAGCCGCTCCTGCTCTGCTCCTCTTGTCTGACGTGGCCTCTCAGTACTGTCCTGACTCGTCAGCTTTCCAGCTTGCTTTGTCCCTACATTTATCTTCCTTCTGTTGTTGGACATGTGACTGAAGGCTTTAATTTATTCACAGCCCTCCTTTTGGTAATTTATCTTTTGTACTTTTTGCTGTCTTGTATTATTTAATTCTGTAAAGCACTCTGGGATGCAGTGTGTATGAAAGATGCTGTACACAATAACATTATGCTGTATTGTTTGTGATTTGTAGGCCTTCTGGATTTTTAATTCTGATTGCAGTGTGGTGTTTGTTATTTGTGTTACGGCTGTGCTCAAGGGCCTCAGCTGGATCGGGCTTCCCTTCCAGTCCCTTCCCCAAGGAGCACACATCTAATTGTGCCCTGATTTAGCGTTAGCTTGCTTTATTCCATGTATGGGGTGTGTAATGGTTGGAAGTGCAGGACATGCCACTGGGACTGATTGTGTGGGCTGTGGTGTCGTGGCTAAGGCACAGGACTAAACCCAGGTGTCTGACTCTTGTTGTGAGCTGTGGGGTTGCCCTTTGGGAAGAGGTGGGAGTCGTGCTCTCCAGAGGGGACACAGGGAGCGGGTGGGCTGTTGGTGGGGTGCCCAGGGAGGGGGCCGTTTGGGGCAGCACTGGAACAGCTGAAGGAGAAGAATGAGAGCTGCATGTGAAGGGTCTCTGCTGAGCAGCTGGAGCCAGCTGGAGGTTGAGGAGCTCTTCAGCCTGTTCCTGTGAAACTGGGAAGCCCAAACTAGGGCAAATCTCATGGCTGCTGGGGTTGATGTGCTGTGTTGATTGTGGGGATGCTGGCCATTGCCCACCTCTCTGCTGCCAGGGTTCTTGCTTCAGTTGCACAGGTTCAGTCTGGATTCAGAGGAGACCTTGCCGTTTGTAACTGCTGTAGCTGCAGTTCAGGTTATCTGCAGGTCTGGCTCAGAGCCTGCCTGTGTGCTGCTGTGCTGTCCTCCAGGTCTCTCACTTGGGTGGGTGCTGTGACAGAATCAGGAGAGAGGGTGGTAGGTGAAGTGGGCTCCTCGAGAAGGGGTGCCTTCCTTTGGTTTGGGTTGGTGTTTTTCCTGAACCTTTAGCTCAGAAGCTTCCCAGAGTCATGAGTGTAGTTATAGCCCATGATATCTATATCGCTCTGTCTATCCTGAGCATAAGGTTCCCATCAGAGCAGGTTTCTCCCCTTGTCCACAGTCTGCACTTAGTTCCACTTTATGCACTGAAAGCCATGCTTTAATTTTACTTGAGGGCTCTGGGCTGACAGCCTGGTAGAAACATAGCCTTCGTGTACCATGCTGCAGCAAAGGAAAAGTGAGAGTCGTGATATAGGGCCTGTTGCATTAGATCCCTATACTCCTGGGGCTGATGGCGAGGTTGGGCTTGGCACATCCGACTGTTCACAGTTTCCCCTTTTGCCTGGTCTCAGGTACGCCATCGACCGCAGCACAGATGCAGAGAGGATCTTTGACATCGATGCCAACACAGGTGCCATTGTGACAGGAAAGGTCCTGGACCGGGAGACGGCAGGGTGGCACAACATCACTGTCCTGGCGATGGAAGCAGGTGAGATGGAGGAGTGCTGTGTGGAGCAGTCTGTGCTGGACCGGAGTGGGGCAGAGGGGGAAATATGGGGTGCGTTCACTGCAGAGGTGACCAAGATGCAAGTGTTGATTAAGACTGAAGCGGGGGAAAAAAAAAAAAATATGCAGCAGCACTGAGTCTGACATCTCCCTAGACAACCTAAAAATACTCTTCCTGACTTGAGCATTAATAAGGGAGCATGGTCGAATAGTATATTTGATGAACGCTAATCAAATTTGTGTTATCTATGCGTCAGCTCTGCCAGTCATCCCTGTGCAGCTCGCTCCCTGCATTCACACCTGCTGAGCGGCTCTGGGGGCTCCCAGGGGGTCTGTGTTCACATCACCCGCAGCCACATGCTGTGGGTGGATGCCCCATCAACTGGAGCCCTGTGGCACAGATGGCTGCCAGCGCTCGCTTCTGCTGGGGGCTCATGGTGGCTGGGATTTGCAGGCTGTACCTTCACACTGGGTTTGTGGCTCTGGATGCCTTTCCTCCTTGGTCTCCCTGCCCTTGCTGTGGGTGCAGGCTTGGCAAGGCACAGCAAGGAGTAGATGGGAGGTCCTGGCACTGCAGCAGTGGGAAGGGGCTGTGGGGGCAGAGTGTCCCTGAGCCCCCGTCCTGGGGACAGAGAGCAGCGGCGCTGCCAGGGTTGGTACCACCAGGCTGCTTCGGCTCTGGCCGCAGTGCTCGGCCTCACCCTGCAGCCCACCAGGAAAAGTCTTGGGCAGAGGGTGAGGTGAAGCTCTTTTGTCCTCTTCTGAAATTAGCTCCTTTCTGACCCGCCCATGAGAGCCCTGGTGATGGTCTTTTCCTTCCCTTATAGCTGTGCTATCCTTTAGCCTGTATTTACAGTAACTGCTAAATCTGCTCACACCCAGTTGGGAGAGCTGGGAGGGAACAGCTTAGTGGCTCTGCAGGTTTTGTTATTTTATCTTCCCTCCGCGTGATGGGGGTGGCGGAGCCTGGCGTGGACGCTTCCAGCAGAAGTTCTGTTTGTCTTTTCATCTCCAGTTAAGAAAGAAAGGAACAAGCCTGGGTCCTGCTGCTCAAAGAAGCTCCGAATAAACTCCTCTTGAATGAAAAGAAAATAATAGCAGCAAAGAGCAGGCTTTGCTTCCCCACAGGTGCTCCGCTGTGGGTAGGAAGCTGCCCTGGGCATCCTGCTGCCCTCCGTCGTGTTTGCACGGTGCCTTGGGTCATGGGCTCTGCAGGTCCTGTGTGTGATGGTGTATCTGGCCCCGTGGGCCCCAAGCAGTGCTCTGTGTTCTGCCCTTTTTCTGAGCCTGAAGATGGAGAAGGGGCTTCAATCCCAGGCACTGTGCTGGGAAGCAGAAAGGCATTGCCATATTCTTCAGAGTTTTCCACATTTTGGATGCACAAGTCGCCAGGGCAGCCTGGGACCTGCTGTGCTCTGCCACCCCACAGCAGCTGGTACCGGGGAGCTGCTTTGGCTGCAAAGCACCTTCTGACATCTGCAGACGTGTGCCAAGACCCGTCTGTCTGTGGGCAGGAGCCTTCCCCAGGCTTCGCTCCGAAAGACCCCTCAGGAGATCTGTGTCTCGTTTCTTTGCTTGTTCTTGAGCAGGAAGATGCCGTTCATATTCAAGGAGCCGGATCGGCGCCTGACTTGGGGCCCAGAGATCGATTCCTGCTGCGGGACCACCCTGCCGTGGCGGCAGCCATCCGCTCTGGCCAGGCAAGGGCGCAGGCCCTGCTGCCCCAGGAGAGGAGGGGGCAGCGGCCCTAGTCAGACCCCCATTGCCCTGGGGGGATGTCTCTGGCTCCGCCGGGGGTCCCAAGCCCCTCTCTGCGCTGACGCTTTGTGCCTGCTGGCTGGGGTGACCTCTGCGCTGTCTGGCTGCGGTGCTGTCGTGAGCCCTGCCCGGCATCGGGCAGCGATGGGCAGGCGTGCCGGCGCTGCCCGGCCGCACCGGAGGGACGGTAGCCCGCTGCAGAGCGATGGCACATCTGGGGGGCTCCGCGGGGACGGTCTGCCTGCGGTGGCCAGGGAGGAGGGGACCACAGCGTTGCAGCACAACTCGGCATCCAGAGAAAACGTGAGGTGACAAGAATCAGAAGGAAAATATTTACACGCAGCGGCTAGGATTTCAGAACAAGTCAGTAAATGCTGCGGCTCCCCTCCGGCGGGGAAGCCTGTCAGGCTGGATCGCTTCAAAAGCTGGGGAGAGTCTTCAGCGCTCTGACTTCTCCCGTGGTGAGCTCTGACTCATCCGTTTTAACTGCCCAGACATTCCTCCCAGTGACATTATCCTTAACGTTTTGTAATCATGAAATATTAATGACTGATATTGAATTTAAAGTACAATTTATGTCTGAATCCTCTGGCAGAAAGGGCAGTTGTAAAGGTACAGCCTTCCAAGTGATAGAGGGGTTTTGGAGCGGGGCTGTGCAGCAGCTGTCAGGCCGTGTCCGGCGCAGCGGGATCAGCCGCGGCAGCGTGAGTGCGGAGCACGAGGCGGCTGAGAGCCTCTGTGCTGGCGTTGGCGCATCCAGTGTGGCAGTTCCCGGCACGCAGCAGTTCCCAGCACGCGGGTGTCTGGGGCCGGGGAGAGCTGGCAGGGCTCCACGGTGTTCGCTGCGGGCATGCAGGTTGCAGCTGGCTGCCGCAGGGTCTGCTGCACAGCGGGGTTGGACGTTATCAACTCCAGTGGAGGCAAGCGGTAAAATATTCTTCCTCTTTCCTCGGTGAGATGTAAACTTCGCAGAAGGAATGGAGTGAGCCCACCAGGCATCTTAGTGCTTGGGCTCGTGCCCGGTGCCCCAGCTCGTCAGGGCTGGTGGGAAGCCGTGCCAGCTCGATTCCCGTGGCGCCGTGCCCACTCGATTCCTGCGGTGCACGGGCACGTGGCCCGGAGCACGCTGCACCAAGGTCTTGCCTCCCTGCAGCCTCCTCGAGCTGCCCTCCCTGCCTGCTGGCAGGACTGTCCTGAGAAGGGTTTAACAAACTGGCAGCTGATGGAAAGCTCGCCCGCTGACAGCACTTGTTCCCGCAGGCAGCCCGTCTGTGAGGTTCGAGCAGCCCGACACAAGAGCTGTCCTCCCAGCTTTGAGAGCCCTCTCCGGGACCTGATGCTGCCGCAGCAGAGACGGTGTCCAGGGGTGCGTGCCCCACCTACAGATAGCCAAAGAGAGCGTGTTTGCATCTGAGGAGCAGTCAGAAAAGCTGCCGGAGGTGCTTGGCTGCATCTGTGAGGCTGGCTGGGCTGCGTGCTGCCGGCGGGAGCAGAGGAGGGGCAGGTCTCCCCCTGCGGAACAGGCACTCCCCAGCATGAGCTGCCTCGGCCGGCTGGTGGCCAGCAGAATATTTGGCCTTGCAACGTGGCAGCCAGCAGGAAGCACGGGGGCTGTTCAGCAAATCTGGCCTGGGACCAGGCCAAGCGTTTCCAGAGATAAATCTTCATCTCGCTCGCAAGCTGTTTACCTTCCTTGGGCTAATATTAGTGATTCTCTTCCTGCTTTCCTCTTTGCTCATGTAAAATGATGAGGCCTTGACTGCTGTGTCCACTGCTGGTAATTGAGATGATAAATCTTCCTGCTGGAGACTGGCTTTAATCAGAGCATTGTGTTTGGATGCGATTTAATGACTCTCATGCTGCTGAGTTTGGGCAGGACTCAGGAGAGGTGAGAGCCATTTATATGTTACTTGGCTTTAACTGCTGCTTCCGCTTTGCTTCCCCTCAGCTGGGAGCCACGTTTTCAGCTCCAGCCTCTGATGTAGCCGCCTGTGTCCGACGAGCCATACCCCTGGCATGCCCCTGCTTTGTCCTTGCCATCAGCGCTCTGCTTTGCAGTCAGGCAGCTGCACTGACATCTACAAAACCACCCTGTGCTTCACAGCTGTGGCATGAGTGCTGGAAAGCAGAGTAGCCCATCCCGGTCTTCTATTCTGCATTTTGTTCTCCTAATTTGCTGAGATAGGGAGGAATAAATTCCATGCCTGCCTCTTCTGGCTTCCCAACTAATGTAAGAATTTTGAATTCAGTAGTGTATCAATTTGGTATTGACGCAGAAGAGTGGGTTGTACGCTGTGCCCAACAGCATCCGTGAGCTGTGTTTCCCCAGGTGCTGCAGCCACGAACAGCAGCCCATGGTCCTCTGGGCTTTCCTCAGATTGTGCTTCAGACCCCAGGAAAGCTGCAGAGTCCCTTTCTGCATGTGCTATCGCTACATGGCTATGTGTGCAGGCAGGAGTGCAAATAGTACGTGTGCTTCAGCAATGGTTGGCTTTGGAGCTTCGCAGTAGAGGTTTGGGTGTAAAAATGCGAAGTGCTTTATTGTGAGTTTGTGTGAGGGTCTCGAGGGGTAAGGACTGGATCCCAGTGCAGCTGTAACCACTGATCCCCTCCTTTCCTGCCACGGCAAGGTGGCCGAGCCTCTCGGCCATCCCTTCCCACCACTGTGAGCTTCTGCTGCAAAGCTTCCAGGGTTTGAGAGCCGTTGCCCAGAGCTGCTCGGCGTCAGTCCTGCAGGCAGTCGGCCGACTGGAACCCGGGGAGAGGGCAAGTTGTTGGTGTTTTGCATCTGAATATTTAAGGCAAGATTATTATCCTGTTCAGATTACTTTCCTGATTAATTAAATTAAGAAAAAATACTTTGGGATGTGGCTGGAGGTTCAGCCGGAGCATTTGAGTCTCGGCCTCAGTGTTGCCACGCAGCAGGACTGTGGCTTTCTCCTGCTCCAAAGCCAGGGTGCTGCCTGCTGAGCGGCATGTCGGCACAGGGGGCCAGGCAGCGCTTGCTGCTCATCCTGAGCTGTGCTGTTTGTAGCATTGAGGAAAGTGCAGATGCTGCAGCGTGGAAGCGATGGGCAGAACTCTGTCCCCCACCCCCCGGCAGGCTCCAGCAGCTCTGAAATAATTCAGCCCATGTTGGCAAAGGCAGCTGCCAGTCATCAGCCTGGAGCTCCCGTACTGCACTGCTGTGTTTCCAGCATCTCCCCCTTGTTCTGTGTATTTTCCATGTCTCTTTCCTCAGTCTTTTCAGATTAATAGCATTCCAACTCCTGAAGGAAATGCAGAAAAATGGCATGTTTAATTTTAATTTAGGAAAGCGTTTAGGTAGCAGCCTAGTTTCCTCGCTGCTGTCAATCAGGTTTTCTCAAGGCTGACATCAATTAGTTTAAAAATATTGAATGTAATTTTGCCTGACACAACATATTGCAGCCACTGCAAAATATAATTTATTTTAGAAGAAGAAATAATTAAACTAATTTGCATGTCAGTCAGCTGAGCTGGAATACCGAGGAGAGATGCAGCATTGGAAGATGACTTTTTTTCCTCTCCAGTCACACTCAGCCTGGCATGTGCAACCCCCTGCACTGTCCACTGGCCAAGTGCTGCTTGGCAGAGCCCTTCAAGGGCACGTTTCTGTGCCTTCCTGCAGCCCTCATCCACCCCGTCTGCTAGCCTCGTCCACCCTCGTCCACTTCCTAGCAGTGGTACATGCCTGCTGAGCACTTGCTTCTGTGTGCCGGACCGTGTGTAGTGGTGCGTGCACACATTTCTCTGCATGTAGAGGAAGCATAGGTCAGAGCTTTTGGCCTTGCAGATGTGAAGTTTGCATTAGTTAGGCGCATCATGCCTTTCGTCATAGATGTACTCCAACAATCTTAATCATGCTTCTGACCATCATAAATTCAGTTTATGCCCCACAGTTACAGGAAACATATTTCAGAGGTGTTTTGGAGATAACTTTTTTCAAATACATCCAACCATTTTTCATATTTTCCACCCGTAAATCCAGGTACTGTCTCAAAGGAAGAGGGAGGTTGATAAAGAAAGCATTTGAGGAACCTTCAAATAGATCATGGTACAGCCAAAATAAAAAGAAGCTGATGCGTGCCTCACTGGAAGAGTAGACAACAATGCAATGGTTGCATTTCTAACCTTGATGTTCCTGGAGATGTCAAATTTTAACCCTGTCACTGAGCCAGGAGTAAGCACGAGCCTCAGGCTTCAGCAACTTCAGAAGGGGCGAAAGGAGAGCTTTTTTATGACAGGGTGCATTTAGAAAGGACAACTGTGCTTTGAGCTGTGCTCAGGGGAGCGGGATGTTAGTTATGGCTCTGGCAGAGGGGTCGGCACGGGTCTGCGGCACTGTGCCGTGGCGCATGGATGACCCCACTCACGTGCACGGCATAAAACACTCCTGGCGGCTGCTTGCGGATGCTGTGGAAGAGGACAGACCCATGGTTGTGCCCAGCTCCAAATACACTGATCGCGTCCCTCCTGATGAGGCTGGGAGAGGTGGTCTCGAAGGGAAGCTGCCGTGCTCAGGCTCACCCAGGTGTCCTGACCTGGCCCCACAGAGTGTCCGTGGCGCGCTGTGCCGAGAGGTCCTGGGGAGAGTTCGGCAGCGCTGGGCTCAGCTCCTGCTCACAGCCAGTTCGGGCACCGTGGGGCACTGGGGGAAGAACGGTGCCTCTGGATCGCAGTTAGGAAGGGGAAGAGATGGGGTCCCAGGCTCTTCTTCCTCCCTTCTCTTTTTGCCTTTCCGCACCTTTCTGTCTGCCTTGAGGGTAATGCCAGCTTGAGGGTAATGCCCCTTGAGCAGCAGGGACAGTTATCCATCTTTGTGGGGGCTGAGGAGGGGGTGATGAGATGCTGTTGTCCTTCTTGCAGGAATTGAACCCTTTTTCCTCCTGCTCGTTTGTGGCCCTGGTGAGCATCAGGCGCACCCCTCTGCCTCCCCCGGGCTCCCTTCCCACCCTGCTGCCGCCCCCTTCCTCTCTCTCCCCGAAAGCAATTGCAGTTTATTTCACTGCACCAACACGCCTTTTAAAATAACACACAGTTCCAGGCTTTTAGTCACGACTTCTGCCTCCCTCCCCTGAAAACAACCATCTAATCACCAGAGCAGCTGGTCTGGGTGAGAGGGAGTGATAACACGAGAACAGGGTGAAGGCAGCTCTGGGGAGGGGGCTTAGGTTCCTGGCTAATTATGGAGCAGTGCTAAATCTCCTCTCCCCTGGGTCCTCCCCCACCTGATCTGCGGGGGCCAGCATTAATTTTATAGACAAACAGGCAGCAGAGCTCCTGCCCGAGCGTGGAGAGAGGCATCGGGTCTGTCACAGTTGCAACCTCTGGCTAAAACAAAGGAGATGGAGTATGAGGGAGTTCGCATTTCTGGAAGCGCATGAGGTGCTTCAGAAAACATTAGGCCCTCCGGAGTGATTTATAATCTTATTGCGAGGGCTCAATGTACCTTTGCGGTGCGTGCGTGGGGTAGAGCGGCACTGCAGCGAATGGAGCTGTAAATGTAATCCCCATCCCGTGTGTGGAGCGAGCCTGGAGCAGCACCAGCGGGTGCAGCCCTGGCCCAGCCAGCGGCTCCCTGCCCCCCAACAAGGGGAGCGGGCTGCGAGCCCCCCAGGACCACTGCCTGCGAGAGGCACGGGCTGGCGAGCGTGGGGATGAAGGGGCTGCCCTACTCCTTGCTGGCAGACGGCGCTAGGTTCAAGTTCGAGCTGCTGATGGTAATGCAAAAACCGGTGTCGGTGTGCAAGGCCTGGGTCCCAGGGCAGGAGCGTCACGCCTTGACAGGGAGCGTTCGACCCCGGATCACCTGGGTGCAGCAGAGGTGCACGTGAGGGATTTCATCGCTGCCCTGTGCTCTTAGCTGAGCCCCGCTGTTTCGTGTCCCGGCTCTGCTCGGCCACCTCTCAGCCGTTGCTGCTAGCCCCTGGGGCGTACGTAAGGGTCAGGATCCGAGTCGGGGTGCGATGTTCTCACGTCTGAATTTGCCTGTCCCTTCTCAGTACTGCCTGGCTGCAGCACGGATATTCATCAGCGGTGACTGACCCTTGTCGCGGGGACTTGCTCAGAGCTACTCAGCTTTTCCAGGGGTAGATCAGGCTAACGGCAGCGTTTTGGGAGTCCTTGGTAGGCAGCCCAGGGGTTGCGTTTCTTTACTGGAAAACGGGTGCGGTGAGGCTGAGCGATGCTCTGCGGGCACCACTGGCCCACGGAGACGGTCAGCGCGGCGGGCAGGTGGAGATGCGGTGCTGTGCGACCCTCTGCGCTGGCAGCAGCTGCGCGGCTGCGCTGGCCTCTGGACGGACAGAGGTGAGGAGGGTTTGCTCCCTACTAGCAGCCGATGGCCGCTCCTGCTGAAGCTGCTCTTCTTTTTTTGTTTCAGATAATCACTCACAGGTATCGAGAGCCTCTCTCCGTATCCGTATCCTGGATGTGAATGACAATCCGCCCGAGCTTGCCACCCCCTACGAAGCTGCTGTGTGTGAGGATGCCAAGCCAGGCCAGGTAGCGAGCGTCCCCCAGCCCTTCTCCTGGGTCTCCATCAGCGCCTGCAGTGGTCTTGCGCTGTGAGCAGTGCTCTGGACCAGTGCCAGCCTGCCCATCCTTCCCCTTCTGCCTGAACGTCTTCCCGTGCAGCTGCTGTCACACTGGGAACCACTTTGCTGGTGTCCTACAGCTAAGCCCGTCTGCAGGGGCAAAGGCTCATCCCTCACTGTGGCAGAAGCCAGTGATGCTCTGCTGGGCCGGACCCGGTGAGCAGGGCCCATGGGAGAGGCTGCAGAGGCAGCACCGATTCTTGCCTCTGCTTTCTCCCCACAGCTGATCCAGACAATAAGTGTTGTGGACCGTGATGAGCCTCAGAGCGGCCATCGTTTCTACTTCACGCTGGCACCTGAAGCCACCAACAACCACCATTTTTCTCTGCTGGATATTAAGGGTAAGCCCTGTTGCACCCTTCCCAGTCCCGTAGCCTCCAGGCTGAGTGGCGCAGCTGGCCATGGGGAGGGAGACCGGGCTGCGGGCTTACGGTCCATCTGTGCCGGATGGAGCTCAGGATGCTTTGGGCACTCTGCAAGGCTCCTTGCCAACCTTAAAATGGTGGGACTGGTCAGTTAGCAGTTTGGATTTCCTCAATTCTAGCTCTGCTAGTTTTCTTCTCTGCTGCAGGTAGGTCCAAAGCTCCTCTTGTGCTGTCTGGTTAGCCTTCAGCGTTTTCAGGGCGCTCAGTCCCTTTCTTGATGTGAAATCTCCAACCTGCCTGCAGGCAAGGAGATGATGTGGATTTACAGATGAACACGCTTCCGTTTTGAGCATTATGATTTATCCCTCTCCAAGGTAAATCCTGGAGCGTGGGTCATCCTGGGGCCGCTGTGCGGGTGGGCAGCCCCTGTGCCCTCAACAAACAGGAGCAGCTCAGGAGTCCTGGGAGGCGGCGGGGCTGTGCAGCAGCCAGCCCTCGGCCGCTGCAGGTTGTCTGGGGTGCGGCCAGCAGAGCCGGATTCCCCATTAGGTGGTGGCTCAGGAGTGCGGTTCCTCTGCATTTCCTGAGGCTCATCCTGTCCTTTGGGAAACACAGCTGGGCAGGGCCCATCTGTTCCTCTGGGAAACTCTGGGGTTCTTTGCGCCTCTGGGCTCAGTGGCCCCCGATGACTCGGTCCTTGCCTGCTGCTGTAACTGATGCGGTGCGATGCAGGTTTTGCTGGCTGAGCCCCTGGCTGCCATTTGGCTTTGGGGACTGCAAGGTCAGGCTGCATTTGTGTGGATGACAACAATCCAGAAAGGTAGTTATCAGGCTGTTTCCTATTTTTGACTGGTGTTTTGGGCGAATTTAGGCACTGATTACAGCAGTAAGTACAGCAGGGACCCTTGCAGATACTGGGATCTTCTCCAGCCAGATGTGCACTTCCTTGTCAAAGAGGCCAGCCCAGATGGAAGCCAGCAGACCACATTGAAATGCTTCTTTGTTTTTGTTTTACTTTTTTTAAACCTTTTTTTTCTTCTGTTTTTGCAGCTTCATCTGTCAAAAGCCTGATTTAGTTTGTTCTGAGCTTATCAGAGGAGCCTTCTGCTGATGTAAGATTCTGCTTGCTCAGTTTGGTTCAGCATTATTAGGGATAGTCAAAATGGAACTTGCAGCAAAAAAAGCTTCAGACATAATCATAGAAGGACTGATACTGCTTTGTGTCCTAAAAAGTGCAGCTGTCCCTGACCTGAGTCCCTGCACTCATAGGGCAGCTGTTCACAAGACCTTTGCTTCTTATCGTGTAAGCAAGCTTTAATCCTCTGCAAGATTTTGCCCCACGCCCAGCGATTAACTTCCTTCACTTACTCTGAAGGACCTTATGAAAACATGCTTGAGCGCGCTGAGTTACGCCGTGGTGTCCGTCCCTACCCAGACCCCTCCAGAAGCTTTGAGGGGCCCAGGGCCGCGCTCCCTGCTCCGAGCTGGGATGTTTGCCGTGGCTGGGTTGCAATCCCAGAGCCACCACTGCTGTGTTCTGCCTGTCTGGCGGGAGGGACCTGGCCAGGGGCGGCAGGAGCTCAGTGGGGGCTGCTTCGCTGCCCAGCGCTGTGCGGGGATCGCCCCCCCTTTGTGCAGCCGGGGTCCACCAGCAGCAACCCAAGAGCCGGCGTTGCAGAAAGGTGCAGGACACAGGCTCGTGTGCCGCTGCCTCCTCCAGAGCGGCTGCTCTCTTGAGTGGGACGAGGCTGTCGTTGCACAGGGTAATCCTTCGTGCTAAACGATCCCACAAACTTTGCGTGTGGTGCAACACTGCATAAAATGAGTAAAAGCTGGCATCACCTCCCGCCTTCTGCTCTCAGGAAAACAAATGCTGTTGCTGCAGGGTTATTCCCAGGGTGTTTGGAGACGCTCCCAATTGCCAAGCAATGCTGTCTTCCACAGCAAGAGGAGGCGGCTGCCTGTGCAGATGGAGGCACCCCTCGTTTCTAACCTGTGTGTGTTTTAGTGCCATCTCCCTTCCTTTGATTTCTCCCCCCACCCTTTCTGCAGTCCATTTCTTCGCCCTCTGCTCTCGTGGGTTCCCTTGCTGCATCCTCCTTTGTCCCCCTTTTTGCCTCCCTCTCGTGTGTTCACCCCTCTTGTACTTGTCTCTACTCCTCCATATAAATATCAGTGGTGACAAACTGCTACCACCAGCCCATCTGTTTCTTTGTACAAATTTGTAGCCAGTTTTGAAACGTGATTTATAAATATTGCTTTTGCAGCCAAGGAGTGACACTGATGGATGTCAGCACAGATGGATTCGCTAAGCTCTTGCTTAAATCCTTCTCTCTTTTGCTTTGCACCTCCTTCCCTCGGCTCCTGCAAGGCAGCAGAAAGCCACCTCGGGAGGGTGGCTTGTCCTCAGCACGGCAGGGACCAGCATCCACTCGGGAACGCTCCCATTAGAGTTCATCAGGCAGGGCAAGAGCACCTGGCTGCAGCAGGGCTGGTAGGTGGGGAGCCTGGGTGGCTTTGGCCAGCAGCGAGTTCGCTGCGAGCTGCCGGAGAGGTGTCCGAGGCTTCGAGCTGGCCGCAGCGTGGAGGGGCTCCCTCGGGGGGGCTGCCGGGAGCGCGAGGGGCGGCTGCTCGGGCAGGCAGCTTGCTGGCAAAACTGACCCCGCAGGAGGCTGGGGAAGCAGAACGAGTGAGGGTCCGTTAAAGGTTAAAGCGCAGAGCCCCATCGCGTAGGTGGAAGCAGAGCCAGGCGGGGTAGCGCAGGAGGGCAGGAGAGGATGCTGAGCACTGCCTAGGTTCTTCTAGAGCTCCTTGTGGGCAGCGTCAAGGAAGACTGCGAGCGTTTTAGGGAAATCCCAGGGTGATTGATGGGGCAGCCTGTCCATCAGATGAAGAGCTTGTGGAGTACCCACTAGTAAGCGGGCATACGGCAGCGGTCACAGGACAGGTCTGCTGCAGCCTTGTACTGCCACGATACAGTCACGACACTGCCGCGTGCCCAAACCCTGCTGGGTCAGGGCCCGCTGCAGCCAAAACTGCACAGTGGGGATGGCCCTTGCAAAGTGCCTGCAGCCCTGCTCGTCCACTCCCAGCAGCACACAGAGCTGCCTTGGCTCTGATGGTCCAGGTCAGAGCTACAAGAGCAAAAGGTGACCCTGCAGGAGACTGCGTTAGCTGAATTATAGCTGGTTTGCAGGAGTCAGGCTTTTAGAAACTGTGCCGTTTCCTACTGGTGTCTCTTTCCTCGCTTTTGCTCTGTCCAAGGGGGTGCTCAAGCACTTCCTAATTCATCAGACAAGGAATAAATGTCATGTGTGGTAACAATGACCATGATCCAAAAGGAAGATGCCCAGCAAATGAAGTGTCTAAAGGAAGAGAGAGAATTGGAAAAGCTGACCTCACCCAGGTCCAACTGGTGCAATTCCAAAGGCATTCACTATCCTCTGCCTCCTAACTCGCCTTTTGCTGGGTCTTTCTGGCCTGAGAAAATTGATTACAGAAGGATCAAAGGCAATTAAAGCCTGAAATCATGCTCTCCAAGAAATACTAATTGCGTTGGAAGGGATGGTAGAAAGCATCCAAGCCCAGTAACCTGGAAGGGGTGCTAGATAATATGGAGTGACACATGGAGCTACTGACTCCAGAGCTCAAGGGCTAGGCAAGCAGATGTCTGAACTCTCTGCAGGTCTCATTAAGAGCATGTAATGGGTGACAGAAGATCTGAAAATCATAACAATCAAAAGCAAAATGTTAGGATTCAAGGATTGCCTCAGGATAGAGGAGGCCTCCTCCAGCCCTGCAGGGATGCTGTTCTCAGCATGAGCAGCGCACATGCTGATCTGACGGGGAGGTGAAAAAGAGCATTGAATCTCCATGGGGGCTGAGCAAAAGGCAAACGAGCAGCAGTGGTGCTGTGGCCTGGCACCCAGAGAACTTGGGATAAGGAAGAGGCAAAAGGGAGAAATCGGATTTTTCTCCTACCAGCTGCACCCGCCTGGGGCTGCTGGGGGGGTCTGCTCCTTTTGGGCAGCTCTGGTGGCAGCATGGCCGCGGGCCCAGCCAGGAGCTGCGTGCATCTCCCCAGAGCTGGCGCGCCTGGGCACCAGAGCTGCAGAACAGCTGCCGCAGAAGGGGAAGGCAGACGCTCGCGGGGCCCTGGGAGTGTGGGCAGGGATGTCGAAATCCAAACTGAAGGTAGCTTGCTCCCTTCTGCTCTCCTAGCGCTGTTTGAGATTGAGTTATGAGAAGGATTTATTAGTTCTGTCTTTGAAGCTGCCAAGAGCCTCTTTGGAGAGGGAGTCTGAGAGACTTAATTATTTTATTATTCCTAGTGATGTTATGCTACCACCAGAGTATATTGCGTTCCTAAACTTTCCTCTTACAGCAGTATTGACGGGTCCCTGCACACTCAACTCACGTTGGTTTCTGCCTTGTCTGGTGACTTGCTCCTCAAGCTGGCAGAGGTGTCATCTCCTGTCCATCGCACAAGGCGATACCATGCGACCTGGGATAACATCACTGTGTGGTCAGGGAGAGGGTGGTATAGGAAACCTGCGGAGGAAATGTCAGTTTGTGTAGCAAGTTGGCAATGATAGTAAATGGTTTGGCTTGGGGCTTCAGAGAACACCTGGCACAACCTTTAGAGTGACGTGACCATAGCACAAAGTGCAACTTCATGAGGACTGGGCAGGAAAACATAAGCATGGAGATCCAAACTCATCTGTGCAGGAAAGCTGTGGATTAACGTCTGCTCAGATTTCAGTACCACCTCCTAGGAAACACTGCTCCTCAACCTCGTGACCCCAAAAATGGACTTAGCAGAAAGCTGCTACAGAGGAAGAGACACAAGAGGCTGCAGGGCCGGGTCTGCCCAGCTTTTCTTTGCAACTACTCGAGCTGTGCCAATACAAACAAATCTACACCAAGACACACATCCTGAAGCAACTGCCTTGGGTCAGCTGCATGTAGAGATACAACCGTACCAAGAGAAATTATACTGTTTTGTAGGAGGTTGCCTTGGATGCATTTTCCAGGGTATGTTTTCCCAGATCTGGGCAAAATTTTCTTCACTTCTACGGTCAAATAGTCTACGTTGCATGGCAGCAGCACTGCTTTTTCTGGAGTATCTCGGAAGGGAACACAGAAGAAGTTTGCAAGTAACAGGGGTGTAAACACCCAACAGAGAAAACAGTTGTCCAGGGTGCCTGGGGAACCATGGGCGCAGTGGGTGGGCAGCAGGGAGGTGGCTGGAGCCCTCACGGTGCCTGGAGGGAGCTCTGGCTGGGGTCTGGCTGTCCAGCCTTGGTGAGCAATGTCGTAGGTGTAGATGTGAAATTTCTGTAGATCTCCTTCCTGTAGGAAGTGCTCATGTCACCCTGTTTGAGAGAGAAAATGTAGTTTCAGGATGTTTGAAATAGTGTTTTGTAGTTGTGATTTTTGTCTCTCTCCATAGCACCAAGTTTTGGATTACAGTGCAAGACCTCAGCCCTTTTCTGAGCTGAGGTTTCTCAGAGCAGAGCTGTCTGTTGTGCTGCTGATATATTTAAGTACTGGCTGCTTTATTTTGACTTTGTGGGTTCAGCAGTGAAAATATTTCTCCTTCCCGTACCTGGAGGTGAGGGGGCTCAGCGGTGCAATGTGCTGTCTGAGCAGTCTCAGCTGAGCTGAGGTTAGTGGCTGCCTCTCTGCAACTTGCACATGTATTTCCCCTTGATTTCTAGAGACTGTTTCTGAAAATACAGTGTGCCTTGTGGCAGGTCCCTAACAGGAGCTGGAGCTGGCTGTAAACAGAAGGGGAGTTGCCAGCCTTCTGCTGCATTTCCAGAGAGGTGAGGAGCTGGTGCTACGCCTGCATTTATGCAGCACTAAAGGGGTGCTCACCCGGGTGGCTGGGAGAGCTCCCAAGCACAGCATTTTATCACACCTGGGCCAGAGATGGGCTGAGCAGCACGTGGAGGTACAGGGCTGTGTGGACGGGGATCCTCTGAGCCAGGGTCCGGCCACAAGCTCAGGCTGATTACTTGACTGGTGTGATGGTGCCAGCAAAGGTGACCTTCCTGGGCTGAGGGCCAGAGCCTTGCTCAATCACAGCAAGTCGGTCTGTCCCCTTTGTCCTGTGGCTTCATCTCCACTGGATCCAGATGCCCGAGGCTTATGTTTAGCTGGGCTAGCTAGGAGTTAGTCCTGGCCTTTTGCTGAGATGGTGCCATTAATGTTATTTATACCTCCCTGCTATGCTGCAGCAAGCTGAGGGAGCAGCACCAAATGAGATCTTGTTACCTTTGTGCAAATGATTAGCATAACAATAATTTTTTTTCCCTAGCTCATCCTTGGTAGGCAATAGGCAGCTTCTCAATAGACTCAGCTGCCGGCAGGCTGCCACACTTGCTTCAGCCTCCCTGCTGCCCGAGGGGCTGGTGCTTCTCTGCTCCTCCTGACAGCTCTGCCAAGTTGCCTCTGCGCTGGTGCCACATGCTGCTCCAGGAGCCTCAGCCCCAGTGGCAGATGTCCTGCAGGACCAGGTGGCTGCCCAGGCAGAGGGTCGGTGGTCCCTGCCACGTGTACAGAGAAGCCGGGCAATGCGTGTGGTGCAGAAAGATCGTGCTGTCCGCTGTGGGCAATCCCCTCCGTTGGCTGGGGATGCTGCAGCACTCGGATCATGTCTGACTCGAAGCATAGGTCGGTGCTGGGTGCTGCAGCCTTGCAGGCAGAGTGCTGACACTGCATGCAGTATCTCCCTTCTGAGGCAAACTGTCCCCAGATCAACTCGTACAAGCATTTGCCTTATTGCTGTCTTCTGCTCTGTGCTCCTGAGGATGTTGCCTGCCTGAAGTCAGCGGCTGCGAGCAGGGATGAGTGTGGTTACCTGGAAAATTCCCTTAATGGATAAAAGATGCTACATCCAAAGGAAGAGTTTTTTCCTAGTGACCTGCAGCACAGTTCTGTGTGCATGAATAAGATCTGGTTTTGAATATCACCCTTGTGGCACTCAGTGCAGCCTCCAAACGTTGGCTGGTGTGGTCTTCTCTCCAGTGTCCTTGCCTTTCCCATGTTGAGATCTTCAAGGCAGACCTGTGCTCTCAGGTGAACTGGAAGAGATTACTTTTTCCCCATCTCCTTTACACTGGAATCCCAGCCCTCCCCAGCTAGGGTGCCCAAGGCTTTGCTCTCCCCAGCAACACGGCTGTATTGTGGCAACACAGAAAACTGGTGGGCTGAGTCCAGAAACCTGACGCTAGGAAGCAGCAATCTGGTATTTAGCACCATGACAGCTGAGCGCTCTTCTGGGCACAAGCCCGTGCACTGCTGCCTCCCCTCTGGGCACAGACAGCCCATCTTCCTCGCTCTTGCTGTACCTCGCCATGCTCAGCTCCAGCACACTCTGGGTGGGCTTTGCTTCTGCACCTGCGTGTCAGCACGGGGGGCTGCAGATTGCCCCAGCTCCTCCTCTCCCAGACTGCCCTGAAGCAGAGACCAGCCTTGCCCTCGCTTGCCCTTTGCTGGGGTTGGTTGCAGCAGCCCAGCAGGTCATCTGTGCCTCTGCTGCTTGTGCTGGCAGAGCTGGCTGAGGGCTCAGCACTGGGATGCTGGCAGACTCTGCCCAAACTGCTTTGCCCCCAGCCCCAGGGGGGCTGTGCTCTGCTCTACCCCGGCTGCTGCGCAGTGCCCCCGGGATCTGCCCTGCTTCCCGTCTGGGCAGTGGATCTTCCCTGTCCCGTGGCTCAGCGTGTGCCTGCCCCTCTGCTCTGCTCTTGGCTCACCTCCTGTCCCCGCCGTGCCCCGTGTGCTCCCATGCAGCACCCGATCCATACAGCAATTTCCGTGGTGGCAGGCAGCCCAAGAGCCAGAATTAGAATAGATGTCTTTTCCGATCGAAGAGCTGATTGATACAGAAAGGGGCTAGTCCGGCATAAATCAGGTGCAATGAGGAGAGAGTCTGTAGACAGCAGCACCTTGCTGTGAGCAGGCCAATCTATGTTTTATTAGATAAAGACTGCAGACAGTCGGTAGCAACTTCTGACATCTGGCCACAATTGTTCAGCTACTATTCAATCCCTTCCTGCCTGCTCTGCTGCTGGCTGGCAGTGAGTAGCACACATGAGCAGGGAGCCAAGCTGATTTTCGGTCCCTGTTCGTACCCTCCCTGCTCCAGGTCATCTGGGCGCAGCTGCTGCTTGGGTTCCTCTCTGGCACCGGGGCCCTGGAGGGTCCCGTGAAGTGGCTGTGTTAATGGGATCGTAATGGGTTATGCTGTGCCGGCTGAGCCCCTGAAACAGCAGGGTTTGAGCAGATGGGGAGGAGGACGGCTGGCTCGGCTGGGAGGCTTGGAAGGAGCTCTGCCTGCTCCTTCAGGAGTCACAAAGGATCCTAGGGGTATTTGGCCCTCCGGCTGAGGGAGGACCCTTCACCTGCAGCTCTCAGGTTTGGAAGCAGTAACTGCTTTTGCAGGTTCAGTGCCACCTGCAGACCCCCAACCGCTCTGGTCTCCATGTCAGCAACTGATTTTTATCCTGATTCCTTCTCTGTACCGCTCTCAGAGAGTCTTCCGGAAGGTTTTTTTCCCTCTCTCTGCTCCAACTTCATTGTTTGTCAGCGTGGCTCAGACACCCGTGTGCTGTTGCTCCTGTGTTGGGTTTGCCGTGCCCTGGGCACGCTGGCAGGTGAGACGCCGAGCTGGCCGCCTCCGGCTGCTTGGGCTGCTGAGGGGCTGTGGTGCAGGGGACCCACGAGCTGGGTCCCTGCTCCCCCATGAAGGAGAGGAGGGAGGCCCCGTCCCCTCTTTGGGTGGTTGCTGGAGTTGGCGCACGAACAACCACTGTTCGTCTTGAGCACAGAGGAGCTCACAGCGAGTCCTGCTGGTCGTGCTATGGGACTGACTTTGCTGTGGGTTTACTTGTTCCCTGCAGACAACACGGCTGCGGTGCACACGCAGAGAATGGGCTTCAATCGCCAGGAGCAGGACGTGTACTTGCTCCCCATTTTGGTGGTGGACAGTGGCCCCCCAGCCCTCAGCAGCACGGGGACTCTGACCATCCGCATCTGCGGCTGTGACAGCAACGGGGCCATCCAGTCCTGCAACAGCACAGCCTACGTCGTGTCAGCGACGCTGAGCCCCGGCGCCCTCATCGCGCTGCTGGTGTGCATCCTCATTCTGGTCGGTGAGTGCCCGCCTGTCCCCTGGCCTCCTCCTGTCCTGTCCCGTCTCCTCTCCATCCAGCATCACGCAAACGAGCACAGGCGGTTGCTGTGGGCACGGTGCAGGCTCCTCTGCTGCCTGTCTCCCTGCGTGGGGGGCGGAAAGCCCGGCCCCTGCCCGTGGGGGACCATCGGGGAAGCTGCCGTGTTTGCCCCTCGGCTCAGCAGGGCAGCCAGAGCCCGGCAGAAGCTGGAGAGCTGCTGGCTTGCTCCGCACCTCAGTGAGCAGGAGCCCAGAGCTGCTCGCTGGCTGCTGTGCGGTGCCCGCAGCAGGCGTCTCGCAGCAGATGGGGCACGTGTGCGTCCCGGCGCGGTGGCCGCAGGCAGCAGGTGTGGGGCGCGCGGTTGCGCTCTTACCTGGGAGCGCTGGCAGGGTCAGCGTTAGAGCGTGTGTGAGCGCGTGGGCGGGACGGGGAGCTGGGGTGCACGCAAAGCGGAGCGTTGCCCGTGTCGGGACCTGCACCCTGGGAATGCTGCTGGCTGCCGCTGACACACTGGCACGAGCTTGCGCTGGGCCACCACGGCACAGCACGAAGGTGCAGGGGAAGCATGGGCTTGCGTGCGTGTGGGAAGGGGCTCTGGGAGAGGGGTGTTGCAGCGCCCTCGGGTTTAGCATGGGGCTGCTGCTGGACGCTGCTGCTGAAAGCCCTCCGACGTCGGTGCTGGCTCACAGCTGGCTCCTGAGGGCTGTCCGGATATCTGCAGAAGCCAGCATGTTGTTCGGTGAAGTCTCTCCTTGGCACATCTCCGCTCCCCGTCTCCTGCTGTGTCTCCATTTAGAAAACCCTTTCCCACAGGGTGCACTTTACACTGGTTTCATTTTCCAACGCAGCGCAAACAAATTTCTGCCTAATTGCCCAAACGAATAAAGTGCACATCGGTGCTTTAAAGGTGATGGGATGAATGGATGATGATCCAGGACACAGCTGCGGCTCGTTGCTCAGGCTCTGTGCCATCTGCTCCACATTCACCCTCCCAACATTTGGCTGCTGCTGTGATTCATGCACCCCCTTTTCCTACTCATCTTCTGCAGAATCCATCCGTTTGTCTGTCCAGCCGTGCGTTCATCCATCTGTCCCTCCTGTCTCAGTGGTCGCGCTGCATGGGAAAGGAAGTTCCCGGTCTGCACTGGAGCCTGGGCAAACAAACCTCTCTCCAAGCCAGTGACACAGCACAGCTGCTACTCGATGAGCCTGGCTGATAGGAACCGGCTGGCATGCTGGCGGTCTTGGCTGCGGGGGTCCCTGTGCCGGAGGGTGCTGTGTCTCTGCACCCTGCTGCCGAGCACGGGCTGTCCTCGCCCCCACGGGAGTGCAGCTTGCACGAGCCCCTGCGCCCATCTGACCGTCTCTTCCTTTCCCAGTGCTGGTCCTTCTGATCCTCACGCTGAAGCGACACCACAAAAGCCACCTGACATCCGAGGATGACGAGGACATGAGGGACAATGTCATCAAATACAACGACGAAGGGGGCGGCGAGCAGGACACAGAGGCCTATGACATGTCAGCCCTGCGCAGTCTCTACGACTTCAGTGAGATCAAAGGCGGCGACGGAGGTGGCGGGCCAGGAGAGGGGGGCCCGAGCGGAAACCCGGCTTCCGAGCTCCATGCCCTCCCGCAGTGGGTGCAGAGTCCAGACCTGGACTTCTCCGTGTTCAGAGACTACATCTGCAGGAAGGTGGAGCAGGCAGACGAGGACGTCTCTGTGCCGCCCTACGACTCGTTCCAGACCTACGCCTTCGAGGGCTCGGACTCCCCTGTGCCCTCCCTGAGCTCCATCAACACCTGGTCCAGCGGCTCGGAGCAGGACTTCTCCTACCTGGGGGGCTGGGGGCCGCGTTTCCGGCAGCTGGCAGCGCTGTACGCTGGGCGCAGGGGCGAGGAGGACAGCGAGGAGTCCTAGCCGTCCCACCGACTCCCCACGAGGCTCCAGGAGGTGGACCGGGGCTCCGTGCCACGAGGTGACGGCGCGCGCCTCCGGCCAGGCTCCGCGGCTGCCGGAGAGGGGCTGTGCCGCGGGGCCGGGGAGCGCCGGGCGACGTGCTCCTTGGCAGCCGCCTCTTGTTCGGGGCACCTCTGCACCGCACGGTGAGGCTGGAGCGCCCAAAGGAGCCACTGTGGCCGTCATCTCCTTAACGCCGGTCTCCATTAAAGCACTACGCATTAATTGAAGCAAGAGAAAAATCTAATTCAAGAGAGTTTGGAGGGGGCTTCTCCCCCACAAATTATCATTTAAATAGATCTGTTCAGTGAGCCCAGTTCAGGAGAGGAAGAGCAAACCGGGAGCCTTTTGTTGTCTAAATTGTTTTTGTCACTTGAGTCAGAGCATTTGAAGTGCTTTGATTTCTCTAAGAGCTTTCCTTGCAGAGGGAAACAAGCTTTTAACTTCTGTTCAGCTTTCTCCCCCCTCCTTATGTTTGCTCGCTTTCTGGAGTCGTCCTTCTCTCTGCGCGTGGGCTCCTCGGCAGCACCGGGCTGCTGGCACGGCGTTGGAGGGAGCGTGCCACGCTGGCGATGCACGTGCTGGATGTGGGCTCCAAGGCCACATCCTGCACTGAGCGACCGCTGCGCTAGAGTTCACTTCAAAACGCACTTCTCCTCCAAGCTGCAATTGCTTTGCCTCTCAGTTCTTAGACCTTGTGGTTATCAAAGATGCTTGTGATTTCAAGGGCCTCGCTGCCTCCCTGCACAGCAGGCATTGTCTACAAGGTCCTGATGTGCCCCGGTGACAGAGGGGGACGTCCCGCCTGCCGCCGAGGCACGGTGCTGTGGCCTGAGCCGCAGAGCAGCCGCGGTGCTGGGGAGCGCTGTTGGAGGAGCACGGAGTGGCATTCCCTGGGTCGGCTCTGCCAGCCCCTCGGGGCAGGCTGGGCCCGGGTCTGCAGGGCTCTCGGCCAAGCCGTAGCTTTCTACCACATGGCGTGGGCTGCGCAGGGCAGGACGTCGGCGCACCCTGGCCTTCAGTGGTGGGGGAGAGCTGCATCCTGGCTAGCGGACCATGCTGTAGGGCGCGAGAGAACCCCAGCCCCCTGGTTTGGAGGGATAATTCCTGCTTATGCCCAGCTGACAGCAAAGCATCACCATTGGCGATAGAAAAACCATCCCCAGGACATGTGTATAAGGCCAGATCCTGCTAGCGCTGCTGTGTGGCCAAGCTGGTTGCTGCAGGCTGGGCAGCGGGTCTGTGACACCTTGGGGTACCCGGCCCTGCAAGAAACCGGCATGAGCTCCCGCAGCAGGGCCGCGTTTGCACAACATCTTTGGTTTTGGGAGGCAGGTCAGGAGGAGGCCGGTGAGATGTGCTGTTTCTCCTCAGGCTGCAGATGATGCTGGAGGAAAGCACTCACTGCCCTGCACCTTTCTAGCCTGCTGACTTCCCCTGGGGTAAATTGAGCAGCACGTTGATCAACATGCTCGGGCAGCTTCTCAGGCCACGCTGGCTAGTGCAGCTCCCTACCTGTTCATGTTGGGAAAAAAAAGTCAATTATATCATTGATAGGTAACTGATAAGGTCTCCCAAGGCCTGACACATCCTGGGCTTGTCATTGGGTTTGTCCTTTTAGTTTAGCCACAGACAGTGTTTTCTCTCCTTGGAGAAGGTTTAACTGTAAATGTACATGCGTGTTCATTTTTTACTGTGTTTTGCTTCCCGGCTGCTGGTGTTGGTCCTTTGGCTGCAGCGCGAGACCTGACAGCGGAGAGGGGCAGGATGCGGCTTTGCCCTGGCTCCTGCCCTCAGCTGCTCCTGCCCGCTGCCGCCACGTCCGCCCACACGGGAGCTGCAGCTTGGCTTTTGCGCTGGGACCAGGAGCTGCTCGCTTCTCAGGGTCTCTCTGGTCCCCCCCCGCAAGGAGGTGGCAGGCACCCGCTGCTGGCACCCGCGCCCCGGCAGGCTGCTGGTTCACTGTGATGATGCTGGGGAGGCAGCGGGGCCGATGGGCTGCTTCACACTGGCCCGTGAGTGCCAGCTCTGGCCACGTCGCCTCAGGCAGGTGATGCCCCGCACCCCGGAGCAAGAGAATGGAGAAAGCCCTCTCTTTCCTCAGGAACGTGTTTGTGTTTTCCCTCCGGGCTGAAGAGCTGTGCCCGAGCCCCTCCGGAGCTGGCCCTTCCTCTAGCAAAAGTGTTGTGCAATAGCAGGGCTCTGTCCATAGGAGATGGGGTCTGACAGGGTATGTATTTAGCAACCCTCCCACCGGGTTATTCCCCATCCCCGACCAGCCAGTCCTCCCCAGCGCGCATGCACGCACGCTTGCGTTTTAATTTCTATCCCACATGTACATACGGGAGGAGTGTGGTGTCGAGCAAGCCGGCCGCTCCGCGCGGTGCTGCCCTGCACTCCCTGCCCACCCGCACCCGGCAGGAGGAGCTGGCAGCTGCCACAATGTCTGATGGAGTCACTTTGGTTTTCTTTCTCTACCCAAATGAAATTAGGAGGTTGATTTCCTCACCCTTGTTATTTTTTCAAGGTCTTTCTAGGACCTGGAAATAAATTATTTCCTTGTCGTCTAGCCTGAGTCTTATTTGCTTATTTTGTCTTGTTTCCTCATGTTGCACTGTCAACGTGGTCCCATCAGCGCCTTCCCAGAGGGACCAGGCTGGCTGTTCTGCCAGCAGGACAGGCCGTGGCACAGCCCGGCGCGGCGTGTTCCCTGCCGTGAGCCAGCAGCTGAACCACCTGCCTCCCGCAGCACGTTCCCGCTGGCGGGATGCCACTTCTCTGACTTCTTCCCATTTTTCATTGAAATACTCATCAGAAAAACCTTCTTCAAGAGAAGGGTCAGTTTTTCTGTCTGAATTTGAAGGAAATGAAAAAAACCGCCCTTGGCTTTTTCCATCTCTTCAGGAAGAAAAAGTCGGGTTGTGCTTTGAGTGGCCCGAGGTGCTGGGTGCGTGCTTCGGGCTGGCTGTGGTGCCTGCCTGCTGTGTCTGTGCCCAGCAGGAGCCACCCCAGCAGCAGGGTCCGGGGTCTGAGTCGCTGCAGCCGGGCACAGGCTCCTCAGCGTGGTCCCAGAAGCACTGCCCCTGTGGGAGAGCGGCCGCAGCTGGTCTCATCCTGCAGAGCAATGGCAGAAAGAACAAGAGGCAAACTGCACGCCAAGCAACAAAAGAAAGTCTGATGATGCATCCTCGTGATCTTCCTTTCTCAGCCAACGGAGTTCCTTAATGTTCTTTAAAAAGTGCATCTTTAGTGTTGTTCTCTTGAAGCCACGGACAGCCTCGTAGCTGACCAGCCTACCACTCACAAGCATGGATCCTGGTCATGTACTTCTTCCCAGCTTCAGTACAACTGGGCATTGTCAATGGGATTTGTTACCATGACCTGTTCTCATGTTGGTAATGGCATGTATTACGGCAGCGTTCAGTTACTGGCTGCAGCAAAAAAAAATCTCCTTCATACTCAGTTTTAATACTGAAATGATGCAAATAAATTACACTCTAGCCTGACCACAGATAAATCAATCGCTGATGGTTTTCTTGATGGCAAGGGACTGGGGAACGATCAACGTGCTAATGGCAAACAAGCGTGAACCTCCCTGGGCCCAGGAAGCCTCATCAAGGCGCGCAGCTGCGAATGCTCCGGCACCCGCCGGTGGTGATGGCACGCTGCAGAGGGCTGGATGCAGCACACAGCAGCTGGCCGGCACAGAGAGAGGGGGACGTGCTAAACTCTGTGGTGGCATAATGTAGGTCAGCAGATAGCACAGGCAGAATTTAAACCTCTCCATAAAGCGACAGTCATTTAAATAGCATCTTGCAGTCCTTGCTCCGAAACAGGCTTATTGATCCCTGAGGTCTTTAAGCATTTCCGTATCCTTCACCATCCCTGTGCCTCCACTCCCATCCTGCTCCCTTGATTATTCACTAAATGTTATGGAAGAAGCATCTGGTGACCTTTGACGACAGCAGTTAGTGGGATGCTCTAACCGAAGGGAGGAGTCTTGAGGCCGGAGGGTTTTTCAGATGCTGAAGATGCGCTGCCAGACCTCAATGTATGCACTATTTTTCTTTTCACAGTTGCAGCGAATGCCTCTATAGCTGCCAGCCTTGAGGAGGCCTTTTGGCAAGCAGCATCGTTAATTGCCCACACACAGCACGTGTGTCAGCAGTGTGCTCACAGCTGTATGCTCCAGCAGTTCTGGACACATTGGCCAGTTGCTGTTTGCAGAGAGCTACTGATGGTTGCTGTGTGTTTGCACCCTGAGTTTTCAGCCCAGGACCTTAGAAACAAGAGCTCTCGTGTTCCAGCTGCAGCCAGCACAGAGATGTGCTCTCTTTGAACCCTGCTGTCCAACTTCAGGCACCCAAACAAGCAGCCTAGTTATCTTGGGACTGTGGGGATCAGGTGGGCTGGATTGTCCTAGGAACTCCCCATTGACAGAGGAAGCACCTGCAGTTAGTGAGCTCCTCACAAAGGAGGTAACAAGTGCCTAGCATTCAGTGTGAGGAGCCCGGGCCATGCAGAAGGATTTGCTGCTTGATATTGTGGAGGAATGGAGAGAGCTCAAAGCAACAAATTGCCAGCCAGAACCATACCCTTAACTACAAAAGAGGAGGATTGTTGAGAGCTCTGATTGCCGAAGTGTCTGTGAAGATGTTTTAAGAGCCCCATGCCTCCTCAACACAGCACCTTTTGAGGAAATTTTTCTACAGCAACTTCTCTCACTTTAGCAGTTGCACAGCAGCCTCTGGCTCCTTGCAGGGCAGGGCAAGGGCAGGTTGATCTCCTCCTTGCTCCTCTGCAGGAGAGGAAGCCAGTCCTGCTCTGCAGACTGGTGTCCAGTGACAGGACTATCTCAGATCCAGGGGCTGAGCTGGCTGGCTGGGCAAATCCAGGGGCTGCTTTCCTGGCGAATGTGGAGTGAAGATGCTTCTTCCAGGTCAGTTTTCTCTCATCAGAGGCAGCCCTGGGGTGTGGAGCACACAGAACTGTGGCCAAGGGCTCCCAGCTTGTTAACGATGCCCACATTTGTCTGCGTGGAGCAGGGCAGTGAGTGCACAGAATAGGCAGTTGCTGGGCAGAACGGGCTCCTGTAGGAGCAAAGCAGGTGCATGTGGAGGCAACTGCTGCGTGCTCAGAAGGTGATGGCGGCGATTGGAACGTGGCTGTGCTGTGCCCTGCGTGCCAACATCTGCAGCTTCGAGTGTTTCTTTGCCTGAAGGAAGTCTGCTGCGGCCAGCTGCTTTGCAGGAGCAGCACGTGGCAGCTCCAGTGGTGCTGCTTTGTCCGGTGTTTTTGCTGAAGAGCGGCTGCTCCCCGGGTGCCCTGGCTCCCACGGTGCTCCATGTCCTTCCACGGGGCTCCTGGCACCTGCGCGTGAGTCCACCCCGCTCCGAGGCTGAGCCATGACCCTCGCCACACGGGATGCAGCCTGCGGCTATCACATGCTGAATGAATCCCGCGAAGTTTGTGCCCCTGTGCTACGGTGGCAGCTGGATGCTGCAGCTCCACTCCCAGTCCCAGCACAGAGACGCTGCAGCGGTCACCTCTAACGCCTTCGCTCTGAGCCATGGCGAGCTCCAGAAGGCAAGGTGTCCAAGCCTCCTCCAGAGAGTTATTTACAAAAGATGGATGTGATCCGCCGGGATCATTAAGGGGAAATGAAAAAAGGGCAGTGATATCTGCACCCCCAGGAGAAAAATACATCTCTGGTAACTGAGTGCAAGCAAGGCCATGTAAGCCTCCGCCTCCTGCTCGCGTTGGCAATATGCTGCTTAGGAAGGTGATCACTTTTTCCCCCATATCCTCCGAGGAAGCTGCCCTGTCACCAGAAAGCTGACTCCTTTAACCACCTCTGCCACAGCTAATATCACAGCTCCCTGCATCCTTTCAATTACCAAGCCCTTGAGCTTCCTTTAGGGTTGGTATCAGAATCTCGCGGCTCAGCGTAATCTCAGTTTTGCATCTCTGCTCTTTGTGCTCAGTGCAAAGACAGCAGCTGTGTCTTGTTAGGGGTTTCTTGCTGTGCTGCAGTGCTCCAGTTTGTGCTTTCTCCTGCTGTGGCTCCGCTGCCTCCCAGCCCATCCCGGGAATGTTTCCAGCATCCCGGAGGTGACCCAGGCTTGTGGTCTGCAGCAGCAGGTATTCCTCCCCACTCACTGGCACGGTCGGGAGCTGAGTTTCCAGGCAGCTGTCATGGCTATGTATTGCCACAGCCAGAGGAGTTAGAGAGAAACAAACCCATTGACTTTTACTTGGCCTTGGAATCTTGCTCCTGGGCAGTCAGTCAGTGGGGCTGAAATCTCCCCCTTGTCTTGCTGAGCACACCAGTGCACTGAGGCGGAGAACGGGCGTTCCTGCTGCCTGCCAGGACTGCTGCCCACTCAGGACGCCGGTGCCGTGTGGCGCAGCCAGGCTGGCTATCAGCTACTCAAGCATCCCAGCCTGGGCTTTGTCCCGGCCTCATGATTCTTTTGAGGATGAGCATGGATTTAATGACTGTTCTCCAAATTCTTGGGGAAAGACCTTGGGCTTTGCAAAGCTGGATCCAACACAGGCGGGCAGAGTCTGAGGCGGTTGGGGCACACAGCCATTGTAGCAAGACAGCAAAGCAAAACCAGCCCGCGCAGTAGTCGCTCAGCCCCAGCTTTACAAAGGGCCTCAGTCCAGCCTGCCCTTGCCTTTGCCCTCGCTGATGCTGGAACCCAGGTGTGGGGGCTCAGCGTCTGGCATTTAATGTCACGACATTGGGCAGCAAGGAAGGGTAAAAATGGGAGCGGGAGCCAAGTGCCTCAGCATTTGCCTCTCCTGGGTTGTGCAGTGTGGCATGCTGCCCATCCGCCTCTTCTGCTACTGCGTTTGCCAGTCATTTGTGGTTAGGATGCCAAGCGGTTGTTCTTAGACATCCCTCATCTATTGCCAGCGACAGTGAGTGTTTGTGCCTCGGGGATTGTTAACTGCCCTGTCCAGCTACACTGAGGTTTTATGGACATATATTTTTCATCTGTCTGAATTGCTGCTGTAGAGGAGCTGCTCAGGTGAGCATGAATTAGTCCAGCTGTTCGCTGGGGGAACAGACACCAGCCATTTCTAAGCAGAATGCATCCCCTTAGCTAGTGTTTTAACCACGGTAATTGGAGAAGTTTTAATCCCTCTTCTGCTGCGGGAAGCACGCACTGCTAACAGAAACGATCCACCCCGACTTATCCCCAGCTGAGTCAGCCTACAGCAGCTTCCTCCGCGGTCAGAAGTCACTCACCTTTAGCCAGGAACCAGGCAGCTGTTGAAATCCCTTCACATTGCACGCAAATTAGGCATTGAAAATACTCATTACAGCCAACATGACACGCCTTCATTATTCCAGAATAATTGTCTGAAAGGCTCAGCTCGCAGCACAAGCTTCACTTGGTGCAGAAATGTGATAAAAAGAAAACAGGAAGTGCAATCAATGCTTGTAATCCTTTTAAATAAAAAGGTACTTGCTAGTAGCTGCCAACATCTTTAAAAAGCTGTGATTTCCCTGGAGAGAGCCCTTATCAGCTATGACTGCATGTCATTCTGGCTGTCTGTCAATCCATCAGACTTCAGTGCCACTGACATTAAGAAGCCAGGCGTTAAGATTATCACATTTAGCCGTAATGTAGCACAGATTGTGTTGACATTTGGAAAGTATTCCACCACAGGAGCCATTTGACTTCACTACTTTCTTCCCAAAGAAAAAAATGCTTTGAAATATTTCAGGGAGGGCGCCTGCTCTGCCTGCAGGGTGCTGGATGGCCTTGCCACCCTGCCGTCGCGGTGAGCGGGAGGAGGGTGAGGACACACGGGTGCGATGACCATGAGCAGGAGGGACCGCGGCACACACCGTCGGTGCAGAGGGCAGGCCCTGGCTCCGAGGCAGCCGCCAGGCAGCAAAAAGCTGCGCTCTGCTGCTTGCAGCTTTCTCCAGAGCCCTTCTGTGCAGCTCTGCAAGGCCTCTCAGCCCGCACGCATCCACTCCGGGCACGGCTTGCTTTGGAGGTTCAGCTCCCAGAGCTGCTGCCCAGCCCTGGTCTGCGGCAGGGACTGCTTCCCAGAAACGCGGCTCCCCAATTCCTTTGCTGCACCTGGCGCAAAGCTCACTTGCGCTTTCGTTAGCTGAGGAGGGGTCCCCTGTGCCCGCCCTGGGCAGCACTTGCTTTGCCAGCAGGGAGCGGGAGAGCAGCGCCCTGTGCACACACCATGGGGACAAGGGCTCCTTCCCTCCTCCTGGAACACCTCCTCCTGGGAACGCCTCAGCTCTTCCCACAACAGAGAGGGGGATATTCCAGGCCATGCGCTGGGGGGAGGCTAGGCCATAGAAACAATGGCAAATGACCTGAAATGAACTGATTAATCTCTTTAAATAACTGTGAAACCATTTTCCAGAAAAAGTTAATCTACTCTAAATGGCTCTGGTGCTTTTCCTGGGCTCCAATCAATATGTGGTCGCTTGCTTTTCATGTGTAATTCACAGTAATTGCAAAAGAGCATTTTCTGAAGAAAATGACATTCTGCAAGCAGAAATGCAAAGAGACACTAGGACCAATTAGCTTTAAATCCCAGAACAAGGCATGCTGTCGGATGCACAGGCGAGCTGGAGATGCTGCAGACAGCTCAGTGACCTGGGTTCCTCTCCAGGAAGCCGCTGGAGGTGCTGGAGCGTGTTATGTGCGGCCAGCTTGGTCGGGAGCCTCTGCTGCTTCCAGGTCTGGCTGCCGGGACCCTGGCCTGTGGACCCCCAGC
>JANHGO010002114.1:0-31305 GCA_024606505.1 Aquila spilogaster
GCAGACAGTGCAGATTTTGTGGGGTCTGCATCTTCATCCAAAGCCTCTGTTAAATCTTTAAGGAAATAAACACTTTAATCTAGTGCAAGTAAAAACTTGTATTGTGGAAGGGAGGAAAGCAAGCTATTTTTTTTTTAAAGTTGCAGAAAAAGCAAAGAGGCCCGATATTTACAAAAGCATGAATTACTAAGAAATCAACTCCAAATCAGAAGTAGTGTATCTTTAAATGCAACTAAAAGCTAAGGACATGCACCACATGCTACACGCTGTTCTCCCTATACATGTAAGCTGCTAAAGCAACTGCAATGCACAAGACATGCACAATAGCAACATTAAAAGCAGTGGAAACAAATTAGGATACACACTTGAAAGCAAAAACAGACAACAATGCAAGAACACCTGTATTTTACTTCCTCAAATGAACTGTTACTTCCTATTATCATTTGGATAAGACCACCAAAACAAATCAAACATTTCAGTGCTGGCTATCACCACTGACTGTGCACTTTTAATACAAAACTTAGATAACCTGACTGATCCGCACAGATACCATTGCTAAGATATCAACAAGAAACCTGCAAGAAGCATCTACGCTTAATAAAGAGCATCACATGTTAGCAAACTGACCAGGAAAGCAGGGGAACTGAAAGGCAGAAACAGCAAAGTTCCTGTTTCTCAGAAAAACGTTTCCTTAGCACTTACAGGTATTTCTCCAGAGGGTTGACTTTTTTTTTTCCAGCATTACACGCTATTTGAATAATTTCACTTGATTCACTTTAATCATTAAGCAATTTCAAAGTCACCAACTGAACGAAGAGCTACAAATCCAAACTAAGACTACATAAAAAGCAAATCCACATTAGTCTTGCCTGATGATAAACGTCATTTGAGAACTGCCACTTAGACATCACAAAATTAACCTCTCAATTTTCCCCTCTCACTTTATCTGTATGCCACTGTTTGAAAAAGTACTACACACCAAAGCCCTATACTCTTAGTGTTTCTGCAACAGAAAACACCATCTGAAGAGAATTTAAGAGAGCAAACATTCAGGCTGACTACTACTAGTTTGGTTTGGTTAGCCAGAATTACAAAGCTGAGAACATCTAGTTCTGTTACAAGAAAGAAGCTGTCTAAACAAGAATTACAAAAAAATCAAAGGCTTTACATGAAAGTAGAATAAATATAATGGACAAAGTGCCCAGCACATAACTCTGCCAAGCTAGAAGTGAACAGCATATTTTTGCAATTGTTAGCCTCATGTAATAAAATTAAAACACAGTAGTTACACTGCATTTTCTAATCAACTAAGAAATCTAATCAGTCATCCAATCAACTGTTCTACGATTACCCAATAATGGAATCCCTGATTATATTGCCCTAGCAGTGTTCTCTCTCGGTACTTATTTTTTAAAGAGTTTAACGAGTTTAACTGCTAAAGTCAACTGTAATTAATTTGTAGTCCAAATTTTTAACTCTGCATCTAATCTATAACTTAATTCAATTAACAAGAGCAGCTTCTATTGCTGAAGATAGTGTCACACGTTTTATAGAAAGATATTTTATAGATCAGACATAAGCAAAAAGTACCACGTCTTCACAGGGAGTGCTAAAGGAATCATCAAATCAAATATGAAGTGCTCTCATATTCCTAACTCCAATGACATCACACTAGCAGGAAGGATGAAAGCTTCTCCTTTAACCAAATTTCTCAGTCCACAAAGGACACATAAAGGGAAACAGCAGTGTGGCAACAGCTGTCTTCCTTCCCACCAAGCACTGCATGAAGACTAAGATTTGGGAGAAGTTTTAGATCTGAGATTCAAACCACAGGAGGTACACGCAACAGTGGCATCTTACAATATTTTCAAGTTCCCAGGTATGACACTTCTTTCTGCCTCCTCATTTACACATTGTTTGAGAGAAGGTCACTAGATAGGGGATGAGCATAACAAAGAGGTAGGATCAGCTCCCTGATTCACAGCAAGGCTTTATAAACAGCCAGACTTAAACAAATGAGAGAAGAACCTTGCAAGGTTATAAACAGAATGCTTTAAGTCTGTGTTATTGACAAACCCTTGGAAAGCACCCTGTATAACATCAACAGATCTAAGGCCTATTCTACAGACTGCTGTACCTGCAAGAGCATTCACAGACTACCAGCAGAATCACTGAGCTGCCTGAACACAAAACAGAAGCAGTCTACTGAAGATGAAGACATATACATAATGTTGATTACCACGTAAGTTTGGAACAAATTATGTGGTTATTGTGTTCTGAACGTCTGTAAAAAAGCGTGCAGACTCAGCCTTACCGTGAAGCCCAAGGGCAGAGTGACAGTGAGCTGCTTTACTGGAACACTACAGAAACAAAGTAGTATCGGGTAGCTGCAGATACACACTTGTATGATTTGAAGAATGACTATGAAATTCTTCATTACAGTTGTACTGGAAACTTTTAGTTTTTAATCTAATTAGGTCCAGAATTTTTTTTTTCTAGTTGAAGTCCTTTGAAAAGATTTAGGAAAGCATCTCTTTTCCTCACCCTCAGGAGAAACAACGAACAGTGCTGAAGGAGGAGGAGAAGGAAAGTAGACACAAGTTTCCTTCACCTCCATAACATAAGCAGTGCTGCTAAATGCTTATTATGCTTTGCTGAATACAAGCGCAGTAACAATGAACTTATTTCTTCTGTATTTCCCCCAGTCCCCACCCTCCATGCTCAAAGTTTTAAATGCAGATAAAAGTGAAAAAACAAGATCATTTGCATACAATATCCATGCAAAAGACAAAGTTAAGCAAGGAAATAACACAAATCATGCAGTTTAAAGTTAATTCCAGTGGAATCTCAGTTTTTCAGCAGTAAAATTAAGGATCTGACCTTTGGTCTCAGCATCAGCTATTTGATCTTTGGCCACTTCTTCTTCCTCTTCGGCCATTGCCTGAAAGATGGCAGTCAGGAAGAAAAACAGCAATTCACACAGTGGGCCTTCAGTGTCATTTCCTACAAGAGCTTCCTCTAAAACTTCTGCGAATAAAGTTTAAGAAGCGTCACTTTTGCCAGAAAGTTGGAAAACATTTACGTACTGAAGAATTAAAAAAAAGACATCTTTCCTTCAGGTATGATAATCAAGTTACTTTCCTGTATTTTACCACAAATATTCCTACAGTAATGCTGTCAGGAAGGGCTGACAAAGTAAGGTTTATTTTACTTTCGCAGTTGCATATTAAGGAAGTACAAGGAGACATTTATAGCAAATAGATTAACAGCTTTTGTATTGAAATTAAGTTTTATAAACACTGCAAAAGTTGGTGAGGAGAAAGATAGATCTGCATGTGCAAGCACTGCTATATTGAAGCTGCACAAACAATTCTGTAGCAGCAGTATTACGGTGCACCTAAAATGCTTGGTAGAAGGACGCCACAAAATTGAGGCATTTTGCCACATAAATGACAACTTGCCTAAAGTCACTCCTTCAGGAAATTCATCTTGAAGATCAAAAAGTTCCCCAAAAGCATATAAAAACTCCAAAACCATCAGAGCATCACCAAAGATCTCAGGAGGAAGCCTTGTCTTCACTGGCATTGGAACTGGAAGTTCCTACAATCCAAAAAGAAGGAGTTAATATTGTGTTTGGTCTCTGCAGAATACACAGCTGATTTAAAACAGTCTATGATTCTAAGGAACATATCTGTAGGGCTTTTTGTTGTTGCTGTTGCTGTTTGTATTCTGCAGAAGGTAGACACAATCTATTGTCACAGTACCATTTCTGTAACTTTTGTAGCTTAAAAAACATAACAGCTTGTAACTTAGATATACACCTTCTGAGATACAAAATTATTCTGCTTCATAAACAGAACTTATGACTTTGTTTAAAGGAACTCAATTCCACGACAAGTTAAGAAGATTGGGTGTCAAGATATTTCCTTTAAGTCTGTATTATTCCACAAGAGTTTTGAATTATAATTTTATGGAACTCTATAGACAAGCAAAAATAAACATTCTTAAAAAGTTACTCAAAACTGTTCGAAAAGACAAGCAAACAAAAACACAACACGTGCATATAAAAAACACATCTAAATGGATGTACTAGAATATGTAAGGTCGTGTCTAATTAATAACTGAGTGCTCTGGCATTTGCCTTTTTGCATTTGTATGGCAGTTACAATAGCTGAAGACCTTTTAAGGGGAGCTGATGTAACCATTAAACGACCTCTTAGCAGGAATTCACAGATGACCATGTCTAGCTCTTTGACTTTCAAATTAGCATCTTGATGCAAGTCTTCAAGATCTGTCTTCACTTGATGTTTTTTAGTAGACAGATTGAAACAATCTCCAGAAAGCATGGCTCCCTTCCACAAAGGTGACAGTTCATAATACGAATAACTATGCTTTAAAAAGAATACAGTACTTCATGTATCTCTTGAGAAGGGTATTTCCTGAGAAGCAGCTTATAGATGATCTTTCTTCTTATTCCCTCATCTTGTCTTTGGTATTCATATTCTAGTCAATTTTTACTGTAATTAAGATGCTAATTTCCCAACTCTCCCCTTGCCTTTTCCAACTGAAACAGCAGATCTGTTTCGCAGTTTCCTTTCATGACAACCTCCTTCACTCTTCTTCAGTTTCTTCTTTCTTTCTATACATACATAGAAGTTTCCACTCTCACGTTCAAGTGTCTACACAGCTCAAACTGCAAATACATTCAGTTCTCATATAATCCTCCCAACAAGTGTTATCACTTCATTTACTACTCTGTTCCCATTTTTCCTCTTTTCCTCCGTCATGCTTCCCAGAGAGTCTCAAATAAACCTCATCCTTGTTTTTCTGACAATTTTGCCTCCTTTTGCTATCTGCTGCCAAAATTAATTCTAACAGCACGTATGTGAACGCATAATACAAGACAATCCTCTGTTACTACAACCACACTGTATTCTTGTTTAGAATGTCACCTTCGGGATTTTATTTTCTATAGATTTCCAGTATCATCCAGAAAGATGTGGAGTTTAAAACAAGAGCATGCCTCAAGGAGTAACAAATTAATATCCTTTCTACCTTCTGCATCCAAAAACGTGGTTTCTTCATTATGGAAATCTTTTAAGTAACTAAGGCTTACAGTAGGTGAACTCATGCAGCGTAAGTAACAGAGTCAGGCTTACTCAATACCCTCCACTAAGTAAGATAAGCACTAAAAAATAAAACTGTTCCACAGTAACACTCAGAATAGTCTATCAAGTAAGCCTACGTGGCATCACCACTGGGAAATATATGACTGCACCTACTTCTGCACTAAGGTCCCCAAGGCAGAATCCCTATGAAATACAAGCTTGCAATATTCCAAATTCAATCCTACCTTAAGGTCATCACACTCCATATCTTCTCTAGGCTTACTCCACTGTTTTAGGTATTCCACATATTTTCTTTTTTCCTCACGCAGCTTCTCTCTTTCCTAAATAAAGTCAGGATTTTATTAGAGATACAATCAGATCATTCATTACAATTCAACTCACAGTGGGAAAAAAAAAAAAAAACAGAACATATTTCAACAGAATGAAATCTATTTTTTTATCTTCTTATAGACAGTGTTAGCAAAAATGACAGTGAACTTCCATAATGCTTTCTTGGATCAGACTTTTTTCTTTGTTTTCAAACGGAGGTCAGACAAAGAAAAAAAATCTAAAATAAAAGCATTCATGAAAGTTGCCATAAAAAAAGCATCAAAATAGGTACTGGATCTGGCTGTAGTAGAATTTAGTGGCATAAATAATTTCATCCCACATAAAGTGATAAAGTTTTTTAGCCATTTTCATCCAAAGAGAAACTACAAGGAAAACTACATCTAGTATCAAGTAAGAACGAAGTATACTTTTTTGTGAATTAATGATATGAAATAGAGAAAGATATCCAGAAATGCAGTTCCCTATTATGTCTTACAAATATCTATTCTTCTACAGTGCATTTCTAGGAACTAAGAACAGTTAATGGAAAATAATTTGATAGCAAACAAAACAAATAAGCTAGGTAGCCACTATACTGTTCCTATATAATACACACATTCTGCAAATACATTACTTTTTCCTTTTCTATTTTGAGTCTCTCTTTCTCTTCTTTCTTCTTCATCCTTTCCTCTTCCACAATCTTCTTTAGTTCTTCTTTCTTTTTTTCCTTATCTTCTTTCTCTCTTTTTCTGGCTTCTATAGCATTTGCCTTCTCTCGTTTCAATCTAGCTTTTTCAAAAGCTGCATAGAAGGGAAAAAAAGATTTTTTTTTCTTTCACAAAAAGTTAAATAAAATTAACTGTGCTTAAATAGATTGATCTTTTCTATAATTAACATATGAAAAAGATATTGTCTTGAAGACTGAATTGTTTCTATGCCAACCAGAAATTCAATCATTTGAAAGTTCTTCAGAGAATCCAAATTTTAGGGCTTAAGTATTATACATGTTTTTTCCAAGGTTGTAATAAAGTTGCAATCTCTGTATACTCTTAATGAGTATACAGACATTTATTACCTCTTTTCCCTATCAAAATGCAAAGGATGACAACTGATTCCAAATGCATAGAACTACAGCAGCTTAATAAAAGCATGTCACAAGTAGCGATAGCATATACTCATGAAATATTTGTTATAGTAAAATGCTTTAAAGAAGTTATCTTTCAATATTTACAACAATAATTACTGAAAAGTCAATACATCTGAAATCTAGTTATCACTTCAGTGGTTTTTGTGAAAGTTTTACTTCCGTTACACAGTTCAAGCTGAAAATTAATTGGTAATAAGTGTTACTGCCAGATTTCTTAGTAGCTGAACGCAGAGTAACAGCAGGACATATGCTTCCACTTTCAGTGGACAGACAATATCTGTCAACTCCCACACAAATTAACAAATAAAAGGGATCAATGAGCTTACAATTTTAATTGAATAAGCAAGAAGGCTAGAATCACAAGTGAATGACAATGAAAAAACAGATCCTTACTTTTAACACAAAGTGCTTAACAGTGGAAAAAAAGTTTCTTTTTTATATATGTGTGAAATTCTGAAAAAGGGCTGGATCATTTTCTCAGCTATGAATCAGACATGCCAGTCATGACTCTCATCCAGAAAATAAAAGCAATGGTACTTATTCTCCATAGTCTCCTATGCACCAAGAAGGCTGATTCTCCAAGGTTCTTGGAATTTTGCTACCCTTTCACATTAAAGTACTATAGCACCTCTTTGTAAGAGACTTCATGAACGTTACTAATTACCATTCCAATTAAGTATCATTTACAGGCAAATATGTTTAGCTTAATATTAACTGCATTAACACAGCGCGCTTTCAAAATCTAAACTTCTGCAAAAAATTTTCACTTTACCACCCTGAGAAAGAGATCAATGTAGTTGGACTGCAAGACTCATACACACCCACAGTTTAGCGAAATACGTAAATAAAATCAGGAAACAACAATTCTAACCACTGAGGTGACATTCTGGAATTGAATGAACCCTCATTACATTTTCCCCTTGAAATATATAACCCAATAAACACTCCAATTATGGCCAGCTCTCAAACCTGCAAGAACAGGTTCCACTAGTCACAAGACCTCAACTTACCCATGGCCTGCATATCTTCTTTTTGCTTCTGAAATCTTGTCTTTTCCTTTGTTACTTTACTTCTGTTTCCAGGTGTACTCCGCTTTGCAGTTATACTGTCCTCCTGACAGAGAGTTGGATGGGTGGGGAGGAGGGATTGAAAGAAAGAACATAATATCTACAGTGAAATCATCTGCAACGGACACTGTCTTTTTTTTTTTCAACTGTCCTCTCAAACAACCAAAACGGCCTGTAACAGTTTCTCAAACATACTGACTACTTGGAGATCCTGCCTACTAGTTGAAGACATAGATCTTTTTCTTCCAGATTTCTTTTTAAACAAACAAGCTTAGAGCACTAAGCTTTTGCTGTGTTTAAATACAGGTAACTGACAGAATTGCATCTGAGTGTAGGAATTCAAGGAATTCTTTTTTAGAAGATTAACCATTCCCAGAAAAATACATGACTTAACAACATACTGAAAAATTAGGCTCTTGGTGGGATTACAGAAATAAGAAAGACAAGAAAATAAGCTGATAAAAGAGATTAAGCTTGGTATTTAAATATAAACAACCTATTTCAATAGCAATTACATGATGTTTCCCAAGTCACTCCCAAAGAAAATAAAACCAACAAAAAACAGCATCAGTCTTGAATTCCAACTGTTCTGGAAGTTCACAGAAATTAAAAACACTGTCATTACTTACGTGACCAATGGATGCCTTCTTTGGAGGTCTCCCTCGTCGTCTGCTTGCAGGACTGAAGATGAATGTGGGTGGGTCGTCAGGAAAAATGTAGGAGAAATTTCGTTCTGCTAGATTGTATTTTGCAACTGATGCTGCCTTTAGAAAGATGAAAACATACTCAACATGAGACTCTTACCTTCTCATAAACATACGTAAATTAATGAATCATTCCCTTGGAAAGACTGTAAATATAGAGTCATGATTGGTTAGCTTATTGTAAGAAATACAACTCTGCTATACCATAAATGCAGAGTTAATCCAGCAGGAAGATAACTTAGGCAGCATGCATCTGAAGACATGATTTGGCCTCATTTGGTAATACTTCCTTAAATAGCTTTCAGGAAATACAGCTGGAAATTCTGTGTCCTGCAACTTACCAGAATTTGCTCAGAGTCACTTTTGACAGAGAAAGCTGGGAAGCATTTAAGTATGGTACAGAATTACATGACTCTTAGTAAATTAGAAGAGGAAAAAAAATTGGCTTGTCAAAGTTTCAAGTCTGCCTTCTCAACCTGGTGAGGTCAGACATCTACTCTTACCACTGATGAGGAGACAAAGGAGACACTCCAAAGAAGATCCCTCCTACACTCCTTTCAGCTCTGTTTTCCTATACTTCCATTTAAGAGACTGCTGTTAATATTACAAATTCATTTAGAAAATCAGAAAATTTAGAAAATTAACTTCTGTTAATTTTCCACAACTGTCAGAGGTATGACTCCCACTGAGGCTCTCATCTATCAAAGCTTTCCTACACAGGATGAGAAGCTGTATCACTGTACGAGGATTCCTCTCATCACACACAAAATGCAAAATGTAATACAACAACCAATGCTCCTTTTTAAAAGTAATGTCAAGATAAGACAGATCTCAGGTTCCAGGCTGTAACATGAAGTGAAGAATAACAAGTCTGGACAAACAGTAATCCAATATACTACACTTATAAAAGAATAAAGTTGACATTGTTGAAAAACAAGCTCTGAGTAATGGCAGAGAAGTACAAAAAAGGAGAAAAGACTGAATAAGGTCAATATGGTATTCCACAAACTATTCTTCTTTTTTACCTTAGTTTTAATGACTCCATCATGTGGTTCACAGTGTTGTTTCAGAAAAAGTTTAAGTCTATCACGAGAAAATAGATGTTTCCTCCGGCTGTATGAGGAAATAAAGGTGGTATTATCAACTAATATACTTTAATTACTGTTTAAATGCAGCTGACAATATGTGCAAAAACACACATAGTAGATCACATGATTAAGTTTTTTGCCATCATCTTAAACTACATTTAATACTTGTGCATCTTTACGCATAAATACACATTTTTGTGCAACCCTAATTTTTGCTTTGATAATCCTGTTATGTCCTCTACTGCATATACACACACCTCCACAGACTACTCATCTTCAAGTCTTTCACAAACATATCATTCTGTCACAGTGGCATTTAAAATATCCAAATAAAAGGAAAATCCCATTGCTTTAAGAGAGAGAAGAACAAACTAAAAAAAAGAGACAGCACTAAAGCAGTATCTCCCAAATGCAGAGGTAAGGCATCGAAGTCTCAAGACAAGTATGAGAGTGTGAGGGGGTGAATTCTCACACAGTTCTGTCAAACCACCTAACTCCTCTCTATCCTGGCATTCCAGGGAATTTGCACTATTTCAGGGAAAAGAAAACAAGCCGGGAGCCACTGAGTTATAGAACACATCTAGCTGGAATACCCTTGAGTACCACAAAGCTAAGTAAATTCTTCAGTGAATAAAAAAATATGGCGTAATTCGCCCCAATTTAAGTAATCATCCAAGAGACTTGCCTATTACACAGGAGTAATTTATGAGAAGAACTGATTACAGTTCATGCTGGAACACTGTCTTGAAATCACCGGAACTTTTTCCAGAGTATCCAGCTTAGAGAGGTTTAAAAGCCCATCTATAACACTTAAAGAAAATCTTTACAACTTTCTATTTCGTAATAATAAAGCAGTCAGATTACAATGACTGCTACAACAAAAAAATTTCACAGTGTTAATAGGCCAGAAATAGAACAGAATAGAGTTCTCAAACTTTTTTTTAACCAACCTCAGCCACAGCAGTAGGTATAGGTGTTATTAGTAATAGCAGATCTCACCTATGTGCCAGTGAAAACACAGATTTGAATGGATGGTTTATGCATTAAAACTATTAAAGCTTGGAATCATTAATACACAAAGTTTGTGAAAAAGCTGCTTCCTCCAGTGCCTCGCCTCTAGTTAATAATTCTAACTTATTTTCACAAAATATTATTTCATATCAAAAACATCTTTACAGTGACTGATACAACCCACACACACAGCTGTTGTAAAGTACAATTTTAACTTTCATACACTAATTTTACCTTAGCTGAGATGCTTTAACAATAACAGATTCGTACAGTTCTTTTTTAACAGGTTGGACCTTGTATTTGAACAAAGAAGGATCAATTATGGCTTTCTTCTTCCTAAAAAAAGGTTAAGAAATAGTTAACGGCAATCACAAAATACCAGTCTTATATTCTGGATGCTTTGTTTGTATACATATACAAGAGAACTCTTCAGAATCCCCAACCAGACTTAGTCTATAACTTCCACCAAAACCCAACTGGACCTATTCACTTCTGCCAGCTTTTCTGCTACTTGTTTCAAATCTCCATCAAAGCCAGTAAAACTACTTGGAACAGGAAAAGAGATGGGGAGATGCTGGTTTTCTTGTGGTGAAGGAAGGAAATAAAACAGGGAGACAAGCATTGATATACCCCCAATCTTCAGAAAATGAACATTCTTAATATTCTCAGTATTCGCAGTAGGCACAGGATGAAGGAATCCAAAAGAGAGACTTAGATAGTCATAGAGATAGAACTGCGTCTCAAAGTTAACTAAAAAAACCCAACAACGTAGGCACAATATTTTCTTAATTACCAATTTTGAATAAGCACCCTCACCAACAACATTCTGAAAAATCAGGAACCGTAAACCCAAAGCATCTACACTTCAGAATAAATGGTTGGCAAGCTTTTCTTTGAAGTTAACTGTAAAGGGAAAGTAATCAGTTAAACTACATTTTTCCTGAGTTAACATAACAGTAACTGTTTTCTTACACCTATTCCTGGGAGAGCAGCCACCAACATACTTTAAGTAGTATGGTATTTATTTATTGACAGATTTCATTAACAGTGTTATATCACTTTTATCACTGAGGTTTTATTTAATAACACCACATTCCGCTATTAAACAGTGGAACAGACATTTCCTAGGGTGCCCATTTGTAATTAAAGTCATATTGCTCCCTGAGAAACAGTTCAACTGTCATCGCTGTATCAGTGTGGGAAGGTGACACAGTTATTGTGCCTCAACTAGTAGACAGAGGTGTGCATTTCACTGACATTATCATTCTGACATTTATAAAAATACTTGAAGGCAGATGCTGTGACAGAACAAAATAGATCAAATATAACAACAGTGTTAAACCACCACAGTGGTATTCTTTATTCCTATGAAGAATACATCCCAGATACAGTGAGCTATACCACGTAAACTTTGTGAATATGAGATCTGCATAAATTTTTCCCTCTCACCCCACTATCTCTGTGGAACAAGTCCAAAGAAATGCAACACTCAGACAGCTGATAATAAATACACAAATTAATAGAAATGAAGTCTTCTACAATCATTTCCAAGGAAGTAAAGCTAAAGGAATGAATGCTGCTGCTAGGATTCTCAAGGTAATGTGAAACTTGAACCTGTTTCATCACCATATACTCTTGCATTTCCAGCCCTTCAGTCCTAGATAAAGGACACGAGAAAATGTTGTGCTGACAATGAAATAAGAGACTTGAGTGCTAATATTATAACAAAAGCACAGATTCTCCACTCCAATACTGTCTGTAATAGAAAGCAGGATCTAAAAAATAACCATATGGTTAACTCTTGCGCCATTAACTTTTATTTTCTAGTTTGAATAAGTCCTTCTCTCACCTTCAGTGGATCATACATAGGAGCCCCAATCTAACTTCCAAACCACCCAACTTTTCCAGCTTAGTTACTGAGTTTCCAATAATTATCCTAAGAAATGAACACGTTCTTGAAATTCTTGTTTGTAAACCTTGTTAAAGTCTCATTATTGCTTAGTGGAGAAGAGGAAGAAGCAGTCATTCAGTACATATAGAAAACTTTAAAAAATAGATGACTGTCCAGTTATTTTAGCATAGAAACTGCAACATTAACTTTCTTTGTATTTTATAAAGTCTTATAAAAAAATACGTAAATTAACAAAGGTTAGATCCATTTCACAGGACAAAGACCATACAGAAAGTCGTCACAGGATAGCACAGATGAACCACAGGAAAAAGTTATCAGATCCAAAACTACGTGAATGAAAAAACATTAATTGAGAACGTTCTGGCCTCTTTTTCCCTGTACAACCTAAGCTTTTACCACAGAATGCAACAAAAATAGCCACCAGGAGCATTTTTACAGAATACTTGGCTATTTCTGCCCCAAACAAACATGAGTGAGGTCAGAGAAAGGTTGAGATCTCTAATGACATCTACTTTCAGTTAAGATTCTCTAGCCTTATAGATTCTTTAGGAAAAATATTTGCAGATGGCCCATCAATCTGTGCTGTGTGCTCCACCACCCCCTCACAAACACATCCAGCATCTGCTGTACCATTGTTTAGGGGCACTGCAGCTTTGCCTGAAAGGTGGCTCTAAAACCTGGACACTTGTCTGCATACAGAGGCAGAGTGCGTCAGCTTAACATCAGTCCCAAGGCTAGTAACATCCATATCGTCCACAAACAGCAAGATATAGTCTTTAAAGGATTAGACCTGTAAAACCAAGTTATCAGTAAAGGTATAAACAATGTGAGATACCTACATAGAAGATTCTACAACATTGCTTTGTTTCCAAGTAGATGTTGCAAATGATAGTTTCAGGGTATTATTTTCCAATAAACTTGGAAAATAATCAGAGTGCTACAGCATTTGTTATAAAAAGTCTAGCTCAAAACCTTCAGCAGGCATTTTAAAACCATAAGAGATTTACAGTTTCAGCTTGCTTGACAAGTTTGTTTGCATCTGTTTTTAGTTATACCACAAAACACTGCTCCAAAATGCATTCATATTTTCTCACAACATTTCTCTTGCTAACAGAAAGAAATTATTTTGGCAATGTCAAGAAGGGAGGAAAACTAAGTCATCAGCTGGGGAGAACCAAAGACTGAGAGTCTTAGTCTTACTGTCAGCTCTGAGTGCAGGGAAGTAACAGTCATATAAAGGGATCAATCCTGCAGTCAGCTCTGTGCGTGCTTGCACTATTCCAAGAACAACCTCCTTCCAAATTCCACATGCCTTGTGGAACGTAAAATGCATTAATTTTCTCAAAGATGTAGGACTTCTTCACAAAGAACTGGGACACTACTTTCAAAGGGCAGCAGATAATTTATAAAACAAAAATAATAATCCTACACTATTCTCAGCCAGGTGAGGAGCTCCACCTTAGTTATTCAAGGAACATCAGGTCATGGAAGTCTTAATGCAGCTATCAGTAACATTAACTTCTGCATCCATGCGATATCTCAAAGTCAATAAAAGTTCATGTAGAGCCTTTAAGTTGTTAGATTGGGACCTATTTCAAACATTCTTCTTCCATCAACACTGTGCTTGTTGAAAGAAATCTTCCCTCTCATTACTGTGCTGGAATAAGCAGCACATGCAAACTCTGTTAAAAGTTGGTAAAGACACAATTAAAATTTAACACCCCAATCATAGACCAGAAGCTCTCTTACTCAAAGTTCTTAAGCCACTGCAGCATATATATATATATATACACACCCTTAATACAAGACGTGTGCGGTTTTACTGCAGCTAAATCATAGTCAAATCCATGAAATACAATGGTATAATATTTACACACACAAACAATTAAAAAAGCTTTGTAGATTTTTGTATTTTGGACAATCACATTAAAACTATGTAAAGACTCTTCACAGAGTTCCAGTAAGATCATGTTTTTTTATCGTAAGGCAATCTCAGTTCTGAGCCCCATTATGGAATATTTGGGAATAAAGTAATACAGCAAGCTAAGTAGTACCATATTGTAGAACTGCAAAATGTAAATGCATTTTCTATAATACAGCAGCACAGGATCTGTAGCACAGAGAAGACTAGTGACAGGCACACAAGGCTCCTCCACTATCTTTCAACACAAACACTGTCATTCCAAAGAGATTAACAGCACATATTCTGTAGGTACTCAGATTCTCATAATACACAGCTCCCCAGCTGATTATACATAGTGTAACTAGCATGACAGTATAAGGCAACTGTGAACATTCAGCTTGTCACCTCCAAGCTAGCAGAATACTCACAATCCATACAAATTGAGTAATTTGTTTGAATCAGACTCTGCCATGTTTGTTTTAGTATCATTTCCACCCAACCTAAATGCCTTATCCTGTAGAAGTATCATTTACCCATTTTGTGCAGAACTATTGTGCGTTTCTGAGTCGTCACTATCACTGATGACAATGGTATCTCCATCAGCACTGCTGACGTGGCCATTTGCCATTCCATTGTGATGTGCTGGAGGTATTACTTCCAAAATCTGACATTGCAACCTGAAATAAAACATAGACATTTACTGCTGTTGAAGTCATTCTCTAACGCAGAAATTATCAGCTGTTATTTTAAGAACACTCTCACAGCAACATTACATTGTCTACAGGATAAGTAAATAACTAAGAGTCTTGCACGGAAATACTAAGTAAAACATTCATTTCATGAATTTCATCTAACAAATGAATAAACTCCCTTGCTCACACAGCATCAGCTTCAATAATCAGAACAACTTTCAAGTCACTGGTAGAATTAGTTTCAATGTTAAGTTTACTCAAGTAAACGAAGTTTGAAAAAAAATACTGAAAGTTAACAACGTGTTACTTGAAAACAGTCCACCATGCAAATCTGTTATGTTTATTTTCAGAATAATCTAAGGAAAGCAAGATTTTCAGATTCCAAAGTATTTTTTTTTTTACTTAAAGAGATCATTTTCTACCGTTGTTCATGACCTAAATAAACAAGGCTGAAATGATCATTATGCATCTAATCTTAATAATGGTCCATTTATCTGCTGACACACATTAAGGCTCCATCTGGCATGCACACAGTTGACAGAACAAGTCTATCCCTTTATAACTAGCATCCTGAATGCTAGTTATAAAAAAAGACAATTAGCTATGTATCAAAAACTATAATTCATCTACACTTAATGCTGGGTAACTACCACAGCTGATTCTTAACTGCTTTTACCCTTTCCTGAAATTCCCTGGTTCATATTTTGTAGTTTAACCTCCTAAAGCTCTGTCTGCTTCAAGAAAATTAACTATCCCAGTCAATGGATGCTGTCATGTACTACCATTAAAAGCCCAAAGGGGTGGGGGAGGAAGAAAACAATGATCCTCTTCTTCTAGGCACCAAACACTATCACTTGAAATGAGTATGACAGAAAATACGTGAAGCATGGGCCTTGAATTAGCTTGGCATTATGCCTAAATTGAAAAACAAACAAACTAAGCTAAACTGAAAAAAGAAAAAAAGAAAAAAGGCTGTGACAGCCAAATTTGAAGTGATCTTTATCTAAACTGAACTAAATACTGGCAAAAAGAAAACAATGTCTAAACATTTCTTCAAAAAATCACCTCTTTCTGAAAGTGAGCATGATATAAAAACCTGCATGCAGGGGGAGAGGGGAGGGGGAACAGAACAACAGCAACAAAAAAAACAATTGAGGGGCAGAGGGAGAAAATTTGAAAACACTGAAAAATCCCTGTGAGTTTAGCTAGGAGCAGCAAAGCAGTCAGTGGCTGCAGCTGTCCTCCCCACACCTCTCTCCAATAGCAAGCGAGCTCCAATGCGCTTCACAGGGCACGTTACCAAAATAAATAAATAAATTCTATTAACACCCTCATGTATACCTAGAGTAAAGAGAACAATCAATATGCTTAATTATCCATGGGGACACCAGAGCTGTCTTCATGTAGAGCCAGCTTGAGTCCACTGGACTTATTAACCCCAGGCACACTGCCATTCAAACGCAGCTGGCCCCGTTTCCACGGCTAGCTGGTTTGGGTCTGGAAGGCACGTTTTCCTGATGAGTGCAGCTCAAGTTAATTAACTGTGCAAATCTAAACAGACTCCGTGTAAAGAACTGAGAGTACCCGATCCTCTAACAGAGAGACAGATCCTAGTGGCTGTTCACAGCCTCAGCCCTGGTCCAAGGGGGCTTATTAAGGCCTGGCCCAGCACCAGCTCAATCCTGAGAGCAGCCAAGTACGTCAAATACCCTGTCACTGCAGGATCTTGCTTTTCCAGTATTCAAAATATTGCAGGCTCCCACTTCATATTAATAATATGGAGACGACTGAATAGTAGAATGAGCATTATTCTGGCTGTTTGTTGTGTTTTTTGTTTTGTTGTTGTTGTTTTTTTCTAATACAAAATAATTACCAGCTTAAAAAAAAAAAAAAACAGCAGAACTTCTTTCCACATTACTAAATGTATAACCTAGAGGGTTCTGGTCAATTTAATAGCACTTAAATGGCTTTCCAGTGGAAAATAATCAAAAGCATCAATGAACATTGACAGACAGGGCTGATACTTGTCTAAATTATTTAGTTTAAGAACCACTAGAGGGAGCGCATACACACTGAATTTGCAATCACAGTAAAACAGCCACATGAAAGCTCAATCACAACCTATTCTACCCAGTGCCCTGAGAGGACAAAGAGTCTGAAACATAAACGAATTGATCCTCCTGGACAAAGGAGACTGAATATTTAGCCACTGAGTATCTTACCAACACTTAATTTACCTGTTCATGCACTCTAATTTCACATCGCCTTCTCTAAGTGAAGAAATTATATATTCCGTACACCTGATCCAGTAAGTAGCAAAATCCTCAATAAGCTGCTTTTCATTATTATCTTTATTCTTAAGCAGGGAGAATGACTAATGGAATAAGCAAACACAAAAAGCAAATGATAATGCATCCTCTATGCCTTTTTTCAAATCATTACCTGAAACCTTCCAGAAAGGAACCAAGTGAAACACACTGCACCTGGCTCAATAACAGCCATTACATTTCATTGCTTATAATAGACAGGAGATTAAAGAAAGTGATGCAATCATTCCTTCCAGCACTAAAGAATTAATAATCTATGAATGAAGACTTCTTTTTAGCCTTGTTACAGTCAAGCCATGGCTAGTTTGTGCAGATTCCCTGGGCAGACACTCGGCTTTTAGTGAGAATGAAGGTCTGCTTCTTTTCTCCAAAAATTAAGAATTGTAATAAATGAACTCAAGGAATTTTTATTTTACATCGTAAGGCACATAGAAGAACAGAGCTAAAAGCTGAATCAAGACATCCAAATAAAGAACACTAGTTTAAATACTTTCTAAAAAGGATACCTTAAGATCTTTAGACAGCTTACGTCAAAGTCAAACTGATCAGATTAGGTCTCCTCTTACAGGAAAATATGCACAAAAAAAATTCTTAAAAAAAAAATCACAAAAATGGTGCAATTTACTTAGTTCAGTGGTCCCATTTTTAAAAATTACATGATGATAACCTCTAATTCTAGCCACTGAAGCATGACAAGCTGGTTAACCATCGAGCTACCCACCATCACACACAAGCACTTTCTATAAGACCATTCACTAATTTATCGCGTGTTAAGAGCTTGTTATGTATTCCTGAAGTTATTCCAGTACCTTGTGTTATTCAGAGTAAAAACCTTTTTCTGACTTCCAACCCACCTTCCAACACAGTTTTAACTCATTTGTTGCCACACAACAATCTTGAGATCAGTCTTCTTCTGCTTACTCCAATGTATTTGAAAAAAAGTATTACTGGGAGTGAAGATTACGGGAAAGTGAAAATTTCTAAATAAAGTAAAAACCAGGCACCTCAATCTAAAAACAAAACTACATTAACATATACACACAACACCCCTCTCTCAGTCAAGAAGCACTTTCCTTGAAATAACAGTGAATATTGCAAAAAAGTTTATTTTCACACTAAGTGAATCCCAAACATATTCAGAGTATGATCGGATAAATTGAGAATAGAGCCACCACAAATTTTTACACAAGTCTCAACAGCTGTAGCTCAGAAACTGACAGCCAAGAGCTAGAGCAGAAAACCTGGAAAACGATTATCTTATCCTGTAACAGGATCTATTTCCTACTGATTTTCACGAACTTCAGGTAAGGCTGGCCAGCTGCACAAGTAAAAGAATATAGCCAACTTCAGCAACCTTTACACTTCCATGCCTATGAAGTAATCTATATACATACAGAGCTAGTAAGAGCTTGTTGCAAAACAATTCAAGTTTAAGCATACACTGGAAAGTGCATAGCTACAAAGCTATTTAGAATTGCAAAAATATAACACAAACTCCTCTGGAGTCAAGCTATTCTCAAAAAAGCCTTTGGTGCTTGAAGGCATACAATAGGCAAGAGATACTATATTGACTGGAGCCTGCAGCACAAGACATGGCTGCTCTAGACGTCCCACTTCTATCGTTCTCTATGAGGAATAATTCTGGGCTACACTTTGAAGATCAGTTTGGCACAACTAGCAGAAAATCCTTCCAGAAGAACGGTAAGGATGTTGCTGGCTGAAGATGTACAAAAGCAAATTGCACCTGCAGCCTTGAGGCGCTGTTCTGGGAGACACAGAGATGATTTAACAGTTTGACATCACCAGAAGAGGAAATCTTCCCTTACATCCCTCCTTCCAGCCACACACTTACTGTGGTGTTTCCTTTTTGTAGCTTTGGCACTCAATATTACTTACTGCCATTAAATTGAATTCACTTACTTGCCAAAAACTAACAACGTACAAGCTGGCTGAGTTTCTGTCCTATCAGCTACTTCAGGTGGCTCACTAAAGGATCTGAAGAGAATCACAGCATGCAGAAGAAGCAAATACTGGCCACAGCCAGAGCAGGAAATGAATAAGTAGTTAAGGCTTCCCCAATTAGAAACCCTGAGACAATGTAATTCCTGGGGTAGCAAGGGGATCTCAGTAGCCTCACCTTCCTAACCAAACAATCCAGGCACACAAACTCCAGAATGTTATGAGTCTGTCCCATGGAAACCACACACCTATGAAGATAGTTGGGCAAGACACAGTACATATTTAGAACTCTCCAGTAGTCCAAGATGAGTATGATTTAGGCAAACCCCAAGCAAAGGGTGCAAGTATAACTTACTTGCCAGATTTCTTTTTCATTCAAGTCTGATATTTCTGAATTTCATTTCATAGTATTGTACCAGTTAAAAAACAAAGATGAGGAAACAAACCAAACCCCATGCCTTTACGTTTATACAGCTATAAAAGGGCAGTGTGCATGGAAATGAGCTAGCAGACTGGTGGCAATGAAAAATAGTTTTAACAGCTGTTTAAGAACCCATAAGAAATGAATTACTGTGAATTAATGTTATCATCATTTCATAGCTTCCAATTAGTAAAACACAAATATATTTATTAGTCAACAAATACAAAGACAAGTACATCCCAAAGGACTTAAGGACAGCAGAAAGTGAAATCCTTAAATATGATTCTTCCAGGCCAAAAGTTGATTGTTCTTAGAAGAATAGAGCAAATATAGTTTGCATAAGTACAAAGAATTCTCTCCAGTACTCACAACTATGCTATTTCATAATCACCATACTAACTTCTCTACTGAACTCAAATGCAGTTTTTTTTACATCAAGCAGGAAACCCCATTCGTATGCAGGAAAGTATTAAGTCTTCCCCACACAAAACAACACTGCAGCTTTCTAATCCTATGGACATTAGTTTCAGTGCCTCTGCATCCAGTCAGCTTTTAAACAAAGGAGAAAACATCAGTGGACTAGAAAGTAATTCAAAAATCAGTGCAACCCATTACAATCTGAACATGAAGTACACTTTGCCTCTTACATTCTGGTGAGCTGTATTAACTTGTCCTAGTTCTCAGCAGTCAGTTACACATATAACCAAGTATAACCTGGCTGCCAGGTTAAATGAAGGAGTTAGAAAGCTATCTATAATCTTAGCTCTTGTAAGGATCATCTTCTACCATCCCAACCCCATTATCAGCCAGTCACTGTAATGGTAGCAACATGCTCCCATGTGTCCCTGTTAAGACTTACAGAAGAAAACAGTATTCAAGTTTTCAATTGACCTAAAGCAGTGATCAATCCACTATGAACAGTCCTAAAGCATTAGAACATCAGTTGATGAATCAGTGAGTTAAAGTTTTGTTTACAGACAAAGTTATTCCACGATTATCTACATTTCATACAGCTTGGCAGTGGACAACATCAGATCATTCAGAGCACAGAAAGAATATTAACCTATATCTCAGATGAAGCAATCTTCCTCAGAGAGATCACCATCTACTCCTTCTGCAAGTTGGTTTCATTTTACAAACATTGCATTCTCTTCAGGCATTCTGGTATTGCTTGCTTACATGTATCAGGCAAGTACTCTTCTGCAGTGGTGTCATCTAGTGGTCAAATGAAATGAAAAATCTATTTCCTTTTTTATATCTGCCACTTTCTGTATGCTTTCTTCTCTCTTATTCCCTACCTTTTAGTAACCTAGTTCAGTTTACCAGGGGTCTACTTTTTCTTTACACTCCATACGAACTGTAGGACAACGATCAGAAGTGCCCTAGCATCAGTGGGAAAGGGAAGGCAACACCTCATAAGCTATTTATAAAGAGTGGGAGGGGAAATCAAAGAGCTGGTAAAGTTGCCCAACATAAAACCTCAGATCTTTTTACTGCTCAAGCCAGACTGCAAGCTTACAGGTTAATTAACTAATTATCACATTGCTCACTCAGTTACCCTAATAAAGACAGATGTTATTTCTTTTAATCTCAGAACACTGATAAATCGCATGCTTTAAATCTATTTTTTCCTCTGAGTTTTATTTATTTATTTTAAAGGCAGCACTGCTAAGCTCAAGTTAAAAACAAAAGGTCCTACGACTGAGTTAATCACACTGTATTAGGTCTTATTGGTTGTTATTCAGCCTACTCAGGCATTCATTGTTTCAGGCCTCCAACACCACAAATAACTGAATTCAGATTTTAAGATGCTGTAAAACACTTAAGCAAGTTTTAAATACTAATAATACAACACAGGACTAAGCAAGAACTGGACAGAAAACTGCAAGATATGCCATTCTTTGCAGAAAAGACAGACTAGTACATACAGGTCTTGAACTATGCATTCTGAAGTGATACAGGAAGTGATTCCAGTGCTTCAATAAAGTATGAGATGAAACATTAGTTGCTTGTTTGACATCTTAAGTGATGGTAGATAACATGAAATATTACTCTTGTCCTCCCCCTCAACAAAATCTAGAATAATTTTCTATGCCTTTATCAATAAATAGCTTTTCGTAAACAGTAATGTGACATTCTAAATAACAGTATTTACTGACAGCTGTTCTCAACATCTTGGCGACAAAAGTTTATACTTAATTTGAAATAAAGTCTTCAGTCTAAGTTATATGAGTTTCTAACTGACGTTTCAAAAAATGATTGTGTCTTTCACCGAAGCAGTACTACAGAAACATACAGAACTCTTACAGTTCTTTAAGTGTCAATGTAAGCACCTCCTTTTTGAAAGCATGGCACAGATGCCACTTTGGAGGAAGGTCAGCCCAAGTATAGCCAGAAAAGAGGAACACAAACAAAGGCAGGCTAGCTATTTTTAAACTCTACATCATCTGAAAGAGTTAAAGAGCAAAGAGAACTACCTTCTTGTTACTTCTACTAGACTATCAAACTGCATGCATCATTTTCACAGACTGCCTGACTAAGCCATGCCACAGGACAGGGGGCTTCTCTGCAAATTCTCATTCTGGATGATAACAACTGTTATGGCACCAGACATACTAAAGTAACAGGAAGGACAATAACTCCCAAACTCTCTGAACTCCTCGTACCAGACCTCATCAACGATGTGGAAGCAAATAAATTCAAAACTGAGCAGTGCAATGATCTGCTAGAAACCATAAGAGCCCAATGGGGACATAATACCAGGAAAATCACTGAGATATGAGACTCTGTAGCAACCAGAAGGCGCAGGTAGAATACAGGAACCGTCGGTCTCAGAAGTCTTTTGCCAAGCCTCTGGACAAAGCACTGGAATTCTTACCCTTCCAGATGACCTGTCCATGCCTTACAGTGCTACAGAATGCTTCTTATACTCAAGACAAAAGCATGTTAAGAGAAAACATTAAAACTTCTCCAGTGTTTACATTCTCTTCCACTTATTTTATTGAAAATATAGGAAATTGCACCAAAGAAATCTATCCTACAAGCATACTGCAAGTGCAAAGTTAGGAATTATACAAATACTTAAATTACTTGAACAACCTTTATTTACCCAGCATTGTAGCATAGGCTTCACATTAAAAGATGCAGGGAGCCCAGATAATAAACAATCCGGCTTACATTCCATGTGCAGAAAGCTTCATAAATTAATGAAGTTTACAACAACCCTACACAAATGTGGTTTCATGATCTGCCTAATTGTGTTGGTCTCATGAGATGCTACTTTACCAAAGATGGACAGGGACCATTTTTGCTAGAACAGAACATGGAAATGTAGCTGCAGATGGCAAACACACAAATCACTTTGTTGAACAGTAGTGCTATTTACAAGTAACATGAGTTAGTATACATAATCCCCAATGCAGTACTTTGAAATGTAAGTCAAAGTCATCTCCCAATTACACAGCAGAATAACCATGCATTACCTCTTCTCACTTTATATTCTTTATTTATCTCTAGGTCTAAAAATCCCACTACAATAACATTTAATTTGCACTGTCTCCTAAATTTAATGAAGGCCTGAAGCAGCTCTCTGCTATACTTTGTCCAGAATATCAGTGGCATACAAGTAGCTATGGAGAATTCTTCATCCTTCATTTTAACAGACAATTCTTATTCAAGCAGTTTAAAATACAAAATCTTTAGCAGTTTAGTTAAAGATGGAAAGATGGAAATACATTCTGAATGATCATCTAACCCACCCCAAAGGCTTAAGAAATTTAGCTTAGATATTAATAAATTTCCCTGTGAAACTGGATAAAGTATAAAATTGTTAAATATTCACCTCTCCATAATTTTGAATGATAACCAGTAAGATTGAATCAAAGGGTAGTAAAAAAAAAAAAAAAACTGAACTACCTTCATGAGATAGAAACGTATCACAATTTTACCTGAGCAGAATTCAGCCCACAAGGTAAGCAGAAACCATTTTGTTGGGGAAAATTTAAAAACAGACTTATGATGGTGTATAAACAAAACTGAAATGGATTCTGAATGTCAAAAGATGTCATACATACAAGCCGACTTTTCAGTTAAGCTTTGAATAGCTAAGATACACATAAATATTTTAGCTAAGAGTTTAGAAAAGCAGCAGAAAGATGGGAAAGCTGCTCCCGGGGAAAAAAAGGAGGTTGATCTTCTAAAGCACTTTTTTTTTTTTTTTTTTGCTAAACTGGCAGTATCTTCAAAGATTGAAAACAAACATTTAGTTTGGCAAATGAAAACCAACAGGTAAATTACACTTACAATTCATAATATTTGGGTTCCTGGTTAGAAAGGAAAAAAAAACAAAAAGAAAAAAAGAGTGAGAACTTATTCCCTAAGCAAGATTACTTTAATCCTAAAGGTGATGTAGGTCTACTTACTAGACAAGATGTAAAAAATAGAAACAAACTTTGGATATACATTTTCTATACAGAGAACAGCAGAACAACCAAAGTTCTTGTGCAGACCTTTGCAGACTGAGACCTCACTGGTTGAAAAGAAGGAAAGCTTTTCATCTCTTCCCTATTCTGTATTAAGCACAGGCCTGCATAAAATACATATCCACAAAAGATTCCTTGCAACTTATCTCCTGCAGCACATGAACAGATTTTCCCTTTTAATAAGATCTGGGTAAGATGCTAAGAAAACATTCTTTTATTCTGCATGGGTTATCTGATGACTATACTGAACCATTCTATTCCTACCACCCAACATACACGATGTTACAAAGCCCACAGGTAGTGCCTCATCTGCTCTGCCGTGTAAGCTGGCACCTTTCTCCTGACAAAACAGGAAAGCAAATCTCAGATAACCACCTATTAACAAACGTTTTACAATCAATTACCTCTCTGAGAATATGATCACAATTTTAGCTACTACTTAGAATACGACTTTTATTTTCTAATTGATTCTTTAAGTTTTCTTCAGTATAAAAAAAATATCATTCAATTGATTGTGTTCTGTATGATTTCATCAACAATTTCATACAATTTTTAACTCAGTTTCTCCTCGTTTCTAATTAGGCCTCCTTTTACAAGTAGACTACCTTCCTCACACAGGTGTGCCAAGGAACAACCACTCCTCTGCAAATCCACCACTGGGACTGAAAGACTGGAGAGAACTATCCCACCCCTAGAGCTGTTTCTAAGCTGAGGAATGAAATACTAAGCCCAGCAATACAATCCTACTCTTAGCATAATTAGGAGCAGTAACAGTAACAGCTTAAGCATCATCTGACTTCTGGTGTGTTTGACAATTTATAAATCTGACTTTTGGCTTAAAAGAAGCACACTCAAAGAAAAGGCCCACATCAACTAAAAAGAAATGTGTTATTTTAAATATACTTACCTTGCACCATTATTTCTAATCACTTCCACTGTTTCACCAACAAAATACCGATCCTTGACATAGGTGAAGATTTCATCACAGATCTCATGAAGTCGTGAGCGATGGGTAAGGGTGGCCAAGTAGAGAACTGGAATTATAAGTGCCTCTGGAAAACTTTGAAGGTTATGTCTGGCTCTCTTCTCCGATTCCAGTGCTTCCTGATATGTGAGTCCTGGTTTACCTGTGACAGCACAGCTCCATACAAGGCTGTTACACAGAATGGTGCGTTCAAAAAAATCACTGAAAAGAAAGGGAGTAGGAAAAAGAAAATTATTATCTTCCAACATTTTCAATTTGATCCCAGTTCATCAAGCAGCAAATTTCTGTTATAAGCCTCAAGTTCAAAGACAGCTCTACTTCTGTGGAGGCTGCAAACGCAATCAAGGTTTATTTATCACTTCTTAAGCCATAGCTTCATAAATTGTTATTGTAAAAACAAGATCTCCTTCCACTACAGATGGCAGTCATGGAGTATCAAGACCTGCATGTGCTGTAGGCAAATATTCACATGTAAGTAGCCTTATGCACAAGAATAATCACACTGAGTTTAACATGTCATATCTTCATTGCATCCCCTGTATTTCTCCACAGACTGGCAGGAGGAGGCTCTAAAATTGTGCAAACACAGAACAACCTTAAGATCACAGAAACGTGCTGAAACTTGAATAAGTTTCAGATTGGAGTGCCCTAGCTCACATATTAAAAGATGGCAGAGGTAAAAAAAAAAAAAAAATTAAAGTCAAGTACTTCTCTAAATAGTTTTTATTCCTTCACTGTTTGCACTGCTCTTAGAGAAAACATCAAACTATTTTTTTCAGAGATTCTTCTCCCCTCCTGTTCCATTAGCAAATACTGATTCTCTCCATTCCCTATACTTCCAACCAATGCCAAAATTACAGCATTGTCATTGCTTACTTACTGGTTATTACACTGGGACTGAGAAAGAAGAGCTTTCATTTTTTGAAAGAAGAGCTTTGCAATTTTTGGCAGGTATCAGAAAAACAGTGATTTGTTAAAACACTTTTGAGAGTACGTAGATGGCAGAGCTATTCACACAACCATGATAAAATATATCACACACTATGGATCAGTGATCTGACAGCAGAGCGTCTTCTCAGTGTGCTCCAGTTTTGACAATTGTTTTTATTTGCCTTCCTTTGCACTCCTATAAATACTGATCTGTAAAGAGCTGTAACATACAATGTGAAAAATTCCATTTGTTTGCCCTGTGTTAGCTTAACATAGCTGTTTCAAAGCACACACATTTTCAGAGCATTCCATGCCACTTGAGATAGCTGCACTGAAGTTTTTTCCTTTAAAGAAAAATTACAGGGTACAGTGCTGCCATTTTTGAAGTGGTAGGATTGTTCAGATTATTCTCACAACAGGGATACAGAACTGCATAGCTCCCACTTGAAGTTCTTTGTTGCAGGCTCCCCACTAGCTCACACTGACAAACATGCATCAGTCACACTGATGAAGATGATGAAATTCACTAGAGCTGGACGGATGCAACAATAACACGTTGAAAATGAAATGGAAACTCCAGATTAAGGACAATGGAGGGTCCTGGCTCAGATAATCCTTTCTGTAAGAGCAGAGGATTCCTCTGAGTGAGAGAAGGATGCTTGAGGAAGAATATCAGCTGTGACAAGAAGGGAATTAGAACAGAAGAGGAAAAGATACGTTATATGAATAATACCCAACAACTACAAATTATAGATTTTGTTAAAAACATTTATTGTGTCTGTTTAATATATTTGATAATACACAATCTAAGGCCTGTAATAATTGACAATTTGATTTTGCTTACTCTAAACAAGAAATGGAGAACAAAGAAAGAGAGAGAGGAGAAATTGTTCTTTAGTTTATGAAGAACAGATGGCTGTTGGCCATTCTGTGTATGAAAAAGAAAGAATATTCCTTTTTTGAAGTCAACCGTATTGAATCTGATTGGGTATTAGCAAAAATATTAACTATTGCTAAAGCACTAAACGGTAAGACTTTTTAAAGAACAGTTTAGACTTAAAAAAAAAATATGTATCTTTAAATTGACCTTTTCTTTAAAAAAAAAAAAAGGTGATGAGGATACATGACACAATTCATCTGGGTCTGCTCCTGCCTACATTTAACTACTTCTGTGTGAGATTCACAGCAATTTTAAGTAGCCTTACTGACTTCAGTGGATAAACATTTACTCAAGTCTTCATCAGATCTCTCCCTACATACACTTCTGCCTCACTTAACAAAGAGGTTCTTGATAATTACCAAGAGTTATTTAATTACAGATCAGAATATATTTTTCAAAAATGACCACAGAAAGCAGAGGCTGAAACTGGCAGTGTCCCTTTGAGGGCTGCTGTTGTTCCCTGCAAGGGGACACTGAGTGCTCCAGCTATTTAAAGCAGCAGCATTAGCACTGAACTTCTGGAGGAAAATAAATTATTTTTTTTTTTTACCCATGGTTATTACAAGTGCAAAATTCTAAGATTACTCAAATTGCAACATACTGAAGGAAAATATTTTCCATTTGCATACAGTGCTTTGCATATCTAGTCTCCTCTTAGCTCATTTCTTCTTTTGTTTTGTATGGATTTTTCCCCAAAAAGTTACAGAGGAAAAAAGAAAATTGTACCAAAAAAATGGCCTTCAGTTTTGAAGGCACTATTTGCCAGTAGCTAGTCATTACACAACACACCAAAACCATCTGTGGCTTAGTCTGTTAACACAGTTTTATTGCAATGTTTTAATGATCTCACCAACTCGGTTTGATAAAGAGAGAACAATCTCAACAGCAGGTTTTATTGGTGGCACTGCTCTCCCTGTCTCTGCAATATGCTCCAGGCATCATGATAAGATTCACAGAGAGCATACACAACAGCCATGAAGCAAAGGATCGGTACCAAGCAGCACTGTAGTTGCTCTGCCAACAGAGAGAAGCAGTGCACTTGACCATAATCCACACTCAATTCCAATGCACGCAGCAAGTGCATCTGCTGCCATATACTACTCAGTCTTAAATACATCTTTATCGGGGGTATTATAGTCTCAGGACTTTTGCACTGTTTCAGGACCTGCACAGCCCTTGGCAGGGTGCAGAAGGAGGCCCACAGATGGCAGCACACTGAGCTCACCCAGGTGCTCCCCAGTCAAACCAAGATGCTGCACCAGGAGAGCCCAGCTGCAGGTGCAGTAATTCACACTGACTCTCAGCTGGATGCCTGTTTGCACTGGTGTGACAGAATCAGTTCTCCATGCAAGGTAAGCTAAGCAGCAAAGTTACTAGCAAACCATTTGGTAGTTCCATACTGCTTAGTGAGTACTGGACAGACAGCAGTTCATTAGTGGAATGAAGTAATTCTGGAAGCAAAGTACTTGCAGTTTCTGTGCTGACTGCACTTGCAATGGATATCAAAATAAAGGAACCAATCAAGCACAGCAATAAGAGATGGCTCTTGCCTGAACTAAGCAAGTATTGCCACTGAGTCTAAGCTCTGCAGTATTTTTAGTACTTCAAGCACACGCTTGTTTCAAATCATTTTCATTCATATTTAACATATATTAAAAACAAGTCAGAAGAGAACAAGTTTTTCTTTAGACAGAAGAATTATATAATGGAGAACATAGAACAGGAAGAATTTATACTAAGGGAGATTTAAGAGAGGAAAGAACAGAAAAATTATATGGCATGGCTGATTTGCGGACAAGATTATTTTTAATACTGAAGCCCTTATCCACATCTAGCATATAATCTATGCAGGCTGTGTTACCAGCATATTCACAGACAAACTGTGCCATCCTGCATCACAGAAGCGTTCGTGTACTTGACCTGTTTCCACAAGTAGTCAATAATACTTATCACACAGTAATGCACAAAAAAAAAACTTAGAAAGACATCTATTCCCTAATGTTGACAGGTTAATTATACACTAATATATTTCAAATTGAGGGTTTTTTCTTCAACAAAACAGAAAAATCCATCTAATTAAACTAGGTATACTTTAAGAAGCCTTTTACACAGACCTCCTTCTGACTCTCACCAAGAGTCTCACAGGCCAACCTATAAAAAAAAACTTCTTTCAGTAAGTTCTAAAGATGCAAAACTCCCTTCACTCACAATGCTCCTGCATCTTAGAATGAGAAACATTCCTACCACTGGTCTCTATGCTACTCTGTTTTTCTCAGCTCTATTAAATCTTCTCTTTAGGTCAACCATCTCTTCAAAGAAAAGAAGAAAAAAAAAAACACACCAGAGAGTTCCTACCTTTCAGACTGTCTTCACAAGCAAGACTTGCCATACTCTGCCAGTAGTTCTCACTGCACATCTCTTAGCTGTTCACAAAGTGCCAAGACCAGCAACAGCATCTCACTTCTTCACTGTGCACCCCCACACACCCCTAACTTGTTTTTCCTACTACCACTCTCCCACTCAAGACACTCTTTTGCTGATCCCTCCCCAGACCCTACCCCCCTAGGAGGGGCTGCCCTTGCGCCTGCTGCTCTTGATTAATACAACTGAACATTGCCATCTCACTGTACCTCCTTCTAAAGGATTGCAAAATCATGTGATGGTATTTCTGATGAAAAAGGAAATGGATTCTTAACAGGAAGGTCACTTTACAAAACAGCAGTCTTGCCAAATTCTCCTTGCATTAGCATAAGGATTTCTTACACAGGGAAGAATAATGCTATGTATGATTCATATTCACCTCCACTAGTGCTGTCAGAAGCACAGAAGCCACTTCTCAATGTCCTAAATGTGCACTAAAAAAAACCAAAACAATTATCACTAAGTAGTAGTTAAATGAAGTGCCCATATACATGAGGAAGGGGTGAATTCAGGTTAGTCCAATTATCAATGCAGCCTGCTTGGGATAACCAGGTTCTATATATTTTAAACTCTCCCTTCAGGAAATTCAAGCTATTATCACAAAAGTAGATTCAAGAAAGACTAACTCAGGCAACGGTTTTCCTTCATGAAAGAACTAGTACCATTTTCAAGAAGTGCTCCCTGCCTATCTCCATTGCCCTAACTGCTGTTGTTTGGGAAGAGGGCGATGCTCTCATCTCGCAGAAGCCACCTGAGGCACTGCTTTGCAGCGAGAGCTGCGGCCCGACAGCAGATGGGCATTTACACAGCTTGCCAACGCTCCCTGGCGGATCACACCGCCACCAACTCACCTTCATTGGAACACACCCAGCTGTAGCACAACAACATACCATGTAAAAAATACTGGGCTTGTCGATGCAAAACATCCATTTTATCCAATGCAGGAAATTAAAAAAAAAAAAAAAACCCACAGCAAAAATTTCTGCAGGACAGGTAGCAGTATTTTCCCAAACACCATATTCCAGCCCTGATCTCTGGGCTAGCCACCCGCTGGCACTGCTAAGGATAGCCTGAGTGAACGAGCTTAAATTTATCCCTTCATTCATACTTGGGATTTGGTTCTGAATTAAACATTCACCACACCACGCCAAAGCTGAAATTGACCACACCACGCTAAAATTGACTCTAAGCTATATATACACCTGAAACGTACTCCAGAGCAGCGTCAACAAGCGCACGGGAGTCACCCGATTACGTGACAGCAATAACGGTAACCAGAAGGGCAGTTTTTGAAACATAGGGGCTGTCACAGCCCCCGCAGCCGCGCATCCATCCCCTCAACGCCACGCAGTTACCCAACACGGCCCCGGCGCGACTGTACTCGGCGAGGTGCATTTGAATAAGAAAAACAAGTCTAAGCATGAAAAAGATCTAGGTGTGCTCTAATTTTGTATGCTGCAAACGAGAAGCATTTCTGATTTAATCTCATTAGTCCGCACGTCTGCTGTGCAGACAAACAAGGGAGCGCTCGGCACTGGGGCCCCCCCGCAGGTGGGACGGAGCCGAGCAGCCCCAGGGCACGGAGCCCCGCGCCGAAAGGCACTGAGCACTTTCCGCCCATTGTTCTGACAGCGCCGACACCAAGTTAGGGACGGGCCCGCGCTCCCTCCTGCGCTAACGACTGCCTGCTCATCGGCTGCCGCCGGTCTTCGCACCGACATAAAAAAAAAAAAGAAAGAACGAGGGGGAAGCGAGAAAACCCCTAACTGGAGGGAACGGGACACAGGCGTCCCCGCCGGACGCGCGCTCCTCCGCCAGTGCCGCTTTTGTCCGGGAACCGCCGTGCCGGCTGTTTCAGCAGCCGGAGAAAGCGCGACTT
>JANHGO010002115.1:0-31301 GCA_024606505.1 Aquila spilogaster
TTGGAAGGGACCTTTAAGATCATGTAGTTCCAACCCCCTGCTATAGGCAGGGACACCTCCCTCTAGACCAGGTTGCTAACAGCCCCATCCAGCCTGGCCTTGAATGCTTTCAGGAAGGGGACATCCGTAACCTCACTGAGCAACCTGTTCCAGTGTCTCACCACCCTCACAGTAAAGAATTTCTTCCTGATATCTAGTCTAAATCTACCTTCTTCCCCTCATCCTGTTGCTACCTACCCTTATAAGAAGTCCCTCTCCAGGTTTCCTGTAGGCCCCCTTCAGGTACCGGAAGTCTGCTATAGGATTCCCCTGGAGCCTTCTCTTCTTCAGGCTGAAGAGCCCCAGCTCTCTCAGCCTTTCCTCACAGGGGAGGTGCTCCAGCCCTCTGATCATCATCGTGGCCCTCCTCTGAACCTGCTCCAACAGCTCCGTGTCCTTCTTGTGTTTGGGGCCCCAGAACTGGACGCAGTACTCCAGGTGAGGTCTCACGAGAGCATTTTAGGTGGACAGAAAAGCAGAGTAGGGGTGCAGCAATGAATACCATGAATTCATAAAGTGAAGTTTTTGTGATATAGTCCCTGTACTTATTTTTTTATTATTATTTTTAAAATAAATCATGGTATATATCTATTTCATTAATGTGATAGCTTTACTTTGTTGTTGTTAATGATGATACAGACTGTGTTTTCTTCAAGAATTGTGCACTGAGATTTAAACGCTCTTGTGGTCAGACCTGGAACGGACATTCAGAACTGTTTTATAACTCACAAAATGCTATCAAAAGATGGAGGTGATAATAGGCAATATATTGTCTGTATTAATTATTATCAGTCACTGCTAATGAGTAGAACAGGAGAAATAGAAAAATCTTCTGAGAGCGTAAGCCCTCAAAAGTGAAATACTAGAGATGAGGGAAAGATGGTGAAAAAAAACAATTAAGGAAACCACAACAAAGAGATCCTTTGACCTTGTAATATCCGTGAAATAGCAATAAACAAAAAAAACATTCCAATGAACCTTGCTTCATTTTCTTACAGTCCTCTTTTTAAGAAGCTCAAGAGCTCGTGTTAACTTCAAATGGTCTGAAATAAGTCCAGCCATTTCCTTCAGCAAAGTGGTAACTGCAGATGACTGCTGCTGCTTTAAAGAGGAGAATGGAGCTTTTCAGATTGCTTTGTGAATTTCAAAGGTTCCAGGCTTTTCCTGTACAGAAATCTGATCAGAAAGTTGCATTCTTGCATTTGAAGCTATTCCTACAGTAAGATTTATACATAATCTCTTATTAATCCATATTTCAGTTTAATTCTGGCTTGTAGCAAGTTACTTCCTCAGGGAACACAGGATTCTTCATAGGAGAACATGAGGAGCCGTGGTCCCTGAGGAATCACATTGTGAAAACAGGCTTGACTTCATACACGCTGATATAGATCTGTTATTCCCCTTCCACTTCTATCACAACACATTTTAAATTGTGGCTGATCATTTATGCAGATAGTTTTCTTATTAGGTATTGCAGCTGTATGTGCTAATGTTTCCACGGGTTTCTCGGGAGTTTCCTATTCAGTCATCAAAACAGTGGCAATGAGGGATGCTGTCTGTGGGGCTATGAAGAGCAAAGGAGAACTGCAGCATTTGCAGGTTCTAGGTGCTGGGGTCCGTGACACTGAGCCACGTGGGCTGAGGCTCTGTAAAATAGGCCTTCCTTGTTCCCAATAATGGGAATTATTGTTTTTTTGTCTGCAGTTTCTTCTTGTGCTTTGTTGGCATTGCAAAGACTGCAAACATCTTTCACAACTGACGTTTTGTTACAAAACATTGTTAGGCTATTGAAATTGCAAAAGAAAAGTCAAAGCAGTTTCTTGCAGTGGCATAAAATAAGCCAAGAGCTAGTTTTGCCGTGTAAAATGTATCTGTTATCTCTTCAACTAGCTGGAAGTTGGAATGTTACCTTGATTTTCCACTCTTGTTATTATGATGGGAACCTTATGTGAGAATATCAGACACGAAAGTAGCTGGGAAACATAATAGAGGGGGAAAAATGGCAATTGGTTACAGCTGACTGCTTGTGCATTTTAGATAAAATGGGAATATTCTCTGAATCAAACCACAGTGGTGTGTGGAAATGTTAGGAGGCTGTAATTGAGTTTTTGGTTCTGATTCAAAAAAAGAGTATTCTTTTATATCTTTTTATTATTCCTGCACACCTTTGGAAATGATTGCTGATGGTCATGTGTCTCACCCTTTAAATTAAGGAGCATGATTCAATTGTCATTTGATACTATATGTTAATAAATAGGTTAAAATAAAGAGGTATGTGCTAATAAAATAGGTAAACACAAAAAAGAAGCGTCCTGGTTTTAAAAGTGCAAATCACTTGTGTCATCCTCTCCTTCGAACCTCATTTGTGGATATGAATAGAATACCTGGGGCTTTTGAAGGCTGTGACACCTCGCAGCTCACTCAGCAGGGACTCATCCTGCATTTCTGTGTGAGGTTTGACAGTGCAGAGCCTTCAGGTGCCACACTTCCCAAACAGCCTCAGCAGGGCCTGGGGAACCTCCTCTGGCTGTACAACCTCCTCTAGCCGGTTCTGCCTAATGTGAAACCACTGCGTATACCTCAAGGCCACATGTTCATGATCTGCAGTCGGTTTGTGGCTATGCAAGGTTGTTTGACCAAAGTTTGCCCTTGCTGCCGCCCTCAAGCAAGGCCTGCTGGGCCTTGAGACAGATGTGACAACCCTGTGAGGGGGTGAATGACAGCCCGTATGGTTTTGCATGTTAAATGGGTGTACTGATGGTTTGCTAGAACACTCCTCAAGTGACACTTGTTCTCAGAAGAGTTACATGGATGGTGCGAGAGCACCAAGTGTCAAGCACAGCATCTCTGGACAAATGACTGTGCAGTCCCTTCTGCAGTTTTAGTGTCAGGCACCTGCACTGTGAGATGTGAGAAGTCCTTTCACCATGGTTGTTACTGAAATACTTTGAAGATGGCTTAAAGCATCAGTGCATTGGCAGAGTGTGATAAAATGGGCACAGACCCAGTTTTGACCTCCAGTCTCCACTTGCTTTCCACTTGTGGATCCCTTAAGGCCATGTCACGAATGTGGGTGAGTGGGGGGTATTGCTCTACTTTAGGTATCTGTTCTTGTCTCGTGTTCAAGGTGGCCTGGGGGAAACCTTGTAGGTTTCTTGAATAGGTGCACTTGGCTGGGGTGCACGCACTGCCTGGTCCTGCCTCAGCCTCCTGGCCAGCTGTAGCTGTGTTTGCCAGCAATAGGAGAAGCTCACAATACTGCATTCACTCTGTGATTTACTAAAGAAAAACAAAAAGAAAGTGGATAAAATTCAGTGGTACTGAATGGTAAATTACAGTACCATCGGTTTAAATCTTTTCTTTTTTTTAAAAAAAAATAAAAGTAACAGACATTCTTTAATGCTAATAGCCCATGCCGTGAGGAAAAAGGTATGTTTAGAATTTATCTAGTAACATTTACAATGGTTATGATTAAATCCAGAATCTCATTGTACTCTGGGTATGCTTCTGTCTTTGTGTGCAATTTAGGAAATGTTTTTTGCTACAGGTTTTTTGGTTTTTTTTCCCTGATGTTAGAAGTAATTGATTTCCTTAATAAGTTACTTAGGAATAATGTCTTTATTTTTCTTTTTTTCTGGTACTGACAGTGATTTTCAAATTGAAAACGATGGGTAGGAAAGATGCCTCTACAGCAAGAACTCCTGTTGACCAATACAGGAAACAAATAGGTAAGATATCTGAAGGAAAGTTTGTGTGCTTAAAAAAAATCTGTTTTGTGCTGCTAGACTGGCTGGTTTAACAAAATGTATTATTTCTTCTCAAAGGCTTTGTGGTGTTTGCAAGTGATGCAAAGTAATGCACGCTCCAGGAAAACATTTTTTATATGCTGTTGACTAATCCGTTCAGCAAAACCTTTCATGCAGACATTGTTTTGTGTAATTATTCTTTTTTTTTTTAAGTCCTCAGTCTGTGTTTAGAACTGGTAGTGAAAGGCTGCAGTTGGGTAGCAACGTGATATTTCTGAACTATTGGAATTTTCAGTATTTTTCTGCTTGTCTCATTTTAAATATAGATGTTTCTAGAAAGGAATATTGTTGATTCTCATAACGATTTTGGATATGCTGAATGAAGACATAGATTTTACATTTCTTTTCACATTACTAGATAGTTTTAACATTTTTAACATTTCTTTTCCGATTTTTTTTTTTGCTATTTACCCATTGTAAATATAGGTAACTTGAGTGGAAATGTGCAAGCACACACACACACATTCACACGAATGCACATATAGCAGACACAAATCCCTATTTCATCGTTTAATACGTAGGTAAATGACTTATTTTTGGAATCCATGTACAAGGAATCTGTCACTCCAGGTGTAATATAATATTATAAAGCACATACAGTATTTTAAAAGTATATAAAATAAGTACCTTAACCTACACTCAATTATTTAAATAAATGATTTTGTTTTACAGTTGCTAAGCAGCCACATCTGTGTTTAAATATGCAGAAAAACTATAATTGTCTGGGAAGAAAAGGCTGTTTATAACATACATTCTCATGGTGAAAGAGCTAAGGTTATGTGAACAGTCATAATTTTAATGTGCCTTAATTTTTTTAGTTCTACCTTACTATTTTTGATATAATTGTTTTAATGGACTTGTATTTCCTAATCCTGGGCAATTAGTGTGTCAGACTTCCTCAGTGGTTGAGTTTCTGAGATAGTTAAAAGTGTGGTTGAAAATCTCCAACTACCTTTACAGATGGGCAGCAAATATACTGGAAAATGTTTGTGCAATTTAGGTTTGGTGTAGAAAACCTAATGAGGAGAAGATGGCACCACAGATGTTTCACTAGAGTGGGCTAGGTAAGTGGGAGCTGCGTCATGCAAAGACAATGCTTCACATGAAACTGGGAGTTCAGAGAGAGGCTTATAGTGTCAACTTTCTGACATTTCTCAGCTTCTCATTGTGGTCAGTGCTTTTCCAGCTACCTCCTTTAGGGTTGCTTTCCTTTTGTAAACACTTCCAAGTGGCTACCGTTGGAGTCATGTTTTTTGAAGTCCTCTGCAGGGCAGAAGAGACCAGTGATCTTGAGAGGGCTGCTTAGTAGGGCAGAACTCTGGTGCATGAAGTTTCTCTCATTTCAGCAGGAAATAGTTTTGCTGGGACCCCTGGGACCAGGCTGGGCCACTGAAGGATCAGAGGGAAGGTAAAGCTGCCACGGTATATGATACTCACAAAATGACCTCACATTTCAGAGCTTGAACTATTTCTTGCACATTAACACCACTTGGCACTGTGATTGCACATCTCTCACCTGTGTGCCATGACCGATCTGTGGTGTTTTAAGCAGGGGAGATGGCACTGCTGTAGCAAGGAGGCACGAGGGTATAAATTGGAGTCCGGTGCTCAGAGTGATGCTGTTATTTAGCTGACTCTCCTGTTTCAGACTAGGCTTGTACAGCATGTTGTCTGAACAATTTGGCACCTTCCTTGTTATATGATGCAGCGCCGTGATCTATTGAGTACTTCAAAGTGCAGTGTCCGAGGGGTCTCATAACAAGCTCATTTTCCTTAGAGGTGACGCATTGCTTTTAGCTTGGCAAAAGCAAGCGTTAAAAATTATTATAGGGAAGAATCTCACACTGACAGGCAAATAAACTATATAACCTACGAGGTGTTTTTCTGTCTCCAGTTTCTGTGATTGTATTATTCCTTAGAGGACAGAGAGCAAGAACTAAAATAGACAATCCATTGCCTCTTGCTCTTACGATCGTTGTTTCAGCTCCCATTCTGGTTGTTCACTGATACACTGTGGAGTTTGCCAATGGAAATTAGTACTCTGCTCTCTCTGTTGAACTTAATGAATTTAACGGGGGAGCTGAGAATTTATGGGTATGTTTTTATACTTCAGTGTTGGAAAGGTGCTTGAGTTTTACATATAGGTAGTTTGGGCAGGCTTTAGGCCTTGTAACCAAGCTTAGTGGAGCTATTCCTCTATTCTCCCTATGTTCCCAGGTGTTTTATACTTAAGTAGATAAAAATATAATCCAATAAACAGCTTTTCTTGCTATAGTGAATATGGAAGACTTCTTTCTTTTCCTTTTTTTTTTTTTTTTACCATTACTTCTTAATTTATTTTTTTTCTTTTTATATAGTTCTGTTCAAGTGATGATTATTAATCTCTTTGTCAGAATAATTGAGGTTGGCAGGGCCCTCTGGCTCCATCTGACCCAACCCCTGCTTCAGCAGGGAGACCCAGAGCAGCGGCTCCAGGACCATGTCCACGTGGCTTCTGTACATTTCCAGTGATGGGGACTCCATAATCTCTCTGAGCAACCTCTTCCTGTGTTTGACCACTTTCAAGAATTTTTTCCTGTATTTAAATGGAATTTTCTGTGATTCCTGTCCTGGCACTGGGCACCAATGAACAGAGCCTGACTCCACGTTCTCAGCACTCCCCTTGAAGTATTTACAGATATTGATGAGATCCCCCCCCTGAGCCTCCTCTTCTCTAGGCTGAACAGTCCCAACTCTCAGCCTTTCTTCATAGGAGAGGTGCTCCAGTCTCTTAATTGTAATTCCTCTTGATCTAACTCTTCATTATCTGATTTCATTGACATACTTATTATAAATCATACAAGAGGAATTTCAATTTTCTTTTAAAATCCAGTCTTCAAATACATTCTAAGCTGCCAAATCTAGATCTCTTTGCAAGGATGTGTTAGTGTGAGGCTGCTCAGTGGAAGACCCTTCAGTATACAGAGTGCTGTCACTCTCCAGGACTCTGTAGCTTCTGGGAGGGTCACTCTTTTTTGGTAGGAGAAGAAACAGAAGAATTATGTGTTTTGGAGAAGAGTATTTGTCTGCCCTTTTCTGGATAGATTACAATCTAGAAACAGTGTTGTGGTTTAACTTGGCAAGCAGCTCAGCACCACACAGCTGTTTGCTCACTCCCAAGTGGGATGGAGAGAATTGGAAACATAATAGAGCTCTTGGTTTGAGGTAAAAACTATTTTATAAGAGAGAAGAAGAAAATGGAGACAAAAAAAGTGACTGTAACAATATATATATATATCCCCAACATAATTACTCACTGACTGACACCCAGTTATCAATACAACCACCTGCTGACTGATGCCCCGCTACCAACACAACATCTCACCACCCACTAACTGATGCCCAGCAACCCTCAAGCATAGGCCGGCTTCTCGACAACTCCCCACTGTATTATAGCCTTCTGCATTATGTCATGTGGCCAATCCAGGGCAGCTGTCCTGGCTCTGCCCCAAACCCTGCTGCATCGTCATAAAGGCAGTGGTTCCTCCCTGCCCAGTGTCCCAACTCGGCCCTGGGTGTGCTCCCATCACTTAGCAATAACCACATTGTTGGTGTGTTATTAACACTGTCTCAGCTGAAAACAGGACAAACAATGGGCAAAGGGAGACTACATGGTGCCTGTCTTTAAAATCTTAATTTATCAAGACCATTTACAGTTCTAAACCCATGTGTTAGTGGTTGCCATCCTCCCTTTCCAGGTGTTCAGTGTGTGTGGATTCTTGGAAATACTGTGATAGCTGCTGGCTAAACAACTAGCTTTTGCTGACTAATGATGTCATGTTAATTTTAGCTCACAATTTACTGATTCCTAACCTTGCTGAATGGATGGTAGTCGGATTGAAACATACATAGTACCTTCTTTTTGGATGGAAAATGCAGTCTTGAAGGAGCAACATGTCAAAAAGTCATGTCAACTTCAACACAATTTTCAATTAGGTTTTTAGTAAAGTAATCTGAACTAAAAACAGATTTTTAATTTCATTTTGTTCCAAGCTTTCTGTTTTGTTCTGAGTTTCCATACGGCATGCCACATGCTTGCCCTATGCTACGGTTTAAGTTCGTGTTGATCTCCTCAGTTCAGCTTTCCTATCTCCTTCATGACTACAGGATCACTTGTGTTTTGTTTGCTAATGTGCCTTTAGTGGTTGCTTTTTACTTTCTGAGGTTTCCCCCAGAATAAAGATTGATATCACTTGTCTCCATCAGCTGGCTTCCAGCCACCTCTTCCTCCACCAGCCAAAATTTATCTAGTGCCTCTTGTTCAGCATGTGCTCCTGTGGCCAACAGTGCAGGGAGCAGAGGGTGGTTTTTCCTTATCAGACCAAACTGGCGCTGGCTGCTTGAAGGCTGTCCCTAAGTGGGACAGAGGATGGCAGCATCCTTTTCCAGCTGGCTTGGACTGTGCCTGGAGAAGACAGGGAGGAGGAAGAACAACGCCATGGGAATCACTGTGTGCTCAATCTCCTTTGGCAGCCCAGGCTCTGGGGTAGTCATGGGGGAAAATTATTTTAATGCTCTTTTTTCATCTGTCTCTGCCATACACAAACATATACCTGAGCACGCACAGTATGCACGCCTGTGATGCAGCAGCAAACAGGGTGCATAACATTTATTTATCCCTGCTGCTGTTTGTGCTGCTGTGCTTAATTTGATGGGATTGAAGAAGAGGTGTGAAGAAGCATGCATCTTTCGGCATCTATATAGCTTTGCTTCACAAATGCTGTGAAAATAGCAACAGGTTTTGCACCATATTTGCTTTGTTTACTGTTATGTGTGCTTTAAGTTCCCAGAACAATTCCACATGTATATTTTTCATCCCTCTTCATCTGGTGTGTCACTTGCTCGGCATAGGAACCGCAGGATTTGTGGGTAGTGTTCATGACTCGTGTGATTGCGGGATCCTAAGCAGGCATACTGAGAGGATTATAGTATAACTAAAACCTGGTCTACAAATCAGGAATAGACATACTTTTGGCTCACAGTACTATTGTGTTGCTGTAACATAATTTTTCATAAGGAGAGGTTGTTTGCCAATCATTCAACTTCCAATTTGTAGACTAAGAGGTCTGCTTATTGTCTGTTCTGTATCCATGGACTTGCTGTCTTGATCCTACACGGCTGTAACACGTGTAGGCACAGCTCTGGGGTAAGCCAGGCCCCACGTGGCCCCCAGAAAGGATTGAAATTTATGAATGAAAATAAATTATCTTTTTGTCTTGGAAAGCATGAGGTGCTAGACCAAGCAGGGCGGCTTGGTTGTGGTGGTGCTCTGTGGTGTAGCCCACAGAACCATACAGTGATGAAGAGAAAAAGGTGGGAGACCAGGAGACTCTGGTGTGATCTCCTGAGTGGGTAAAGTGGCCCCTTTTCTAAAATCCTGAGTATGGGGAACTGGAGATGTCCAAAAGAAAGGCACTTTCTCCTGGTGTCAATGGTTACGTTCTTGATAGGGTGGAGAAGAGCTTTTGTGGCTGCATGAACACCTGAGATAGGGCCAGGCTCCTGCACAGAATACCTCAGTTGAGTGACTGCAGAGAGGATGGTCCCAGCCTCCATGGCCTCCTCAGGAATTATTTGTGTTAATATGGTTGTACTGATGATGTGAAGGAACAGATTTTAGAGAAATGAGTGAGCAGAATGGGAGCAGAAGCAGCAGCATGGACACCTCTGAGGTTCCCACCTCAAGGCACCGGCTCAGACCTAAGCATGGACCTGTTGCCTCCCTGTCTCCAGAGAGAAATCCTTTTCAGGTTGCCATATCCAGTTGCCCTACTGTTAAAAGAAATCCTCTCGCTTTACTGCCTACCACCTCACCTTTGTTGTTCTCCTTTATTGTTCATTTTCTATATTTTTTTATAGTGTTGGTGTTCCCCTGCTTTCCTTACCATGAATAATGCCATACGTACTCAAATCTAATTGCCCGCCTTTTCAACTAAAAAAGAAAAAACATTTATGTTTTGATATTTTCTTCTGCAATCCATTACATATTCTGAAGTGAAATGTTTTTGGTTTTGTTTTGTTTTGTTTTGGATCAGGAGATGTTTGTTACCAGCATCAAAATGTTAGATTTCACTTCTGAAACAACAGCAACCGCAGCAAAAAAAAAGGTTTGGACTGAATTTGTGCTGAAAGTTTTAAAACTGCACTATTTGTCACAAAACAGTAATTCCTGTCTCTTTTGTCTGCTTGGAGAAGGCACAGGACTGGAAGGCAGCATTTCGATCATTGCGAATGCTCTTGCTTTTGACAGGCAGATATGTAGCAGGACTGATGTCAATGAAATGAAAATTGTACAACATACAATTTAAATACTTTTTTTTTCCCCATATTTGTTATCAATCAACTGTTTACTGGGGGAAAGATAGGGAGATAAGTACATGCTATTTTGACTGATTTTAAGGAGGAGACCTCTTCTAGTGTTTATTTAGGATGGAAAAACCACGTAAGAAATAGATAATTCCCATCTTTTTTTTTTTCTTGAATATGGAATACTGCATGTAGTCTTTCAAATTTTTCTGAGAAAGGTATACTCTTAAGCATATAAAGAGAAGTAGGAAAAACCCCTCTCTTTTTACTATTATGTAGGAATTTGGAAAGTTTTGGAATCTTTTCTGATGCTAAGTTTCATATCTTATGGTGATATGCCTTGGATACCATGTGTAGTCTTTGGTTTGGGAGGGGGTTCTACACAAAATGAATTTCTTCGTCGCAAAAACTGAGCTATATCTTTTGGTCAGTGATGGCATCTTTCAGTTTTGCGCCAGTGGCATCACTTCTTGGAAACTGAAGAGCAGCTCAGGGAAACACTGCTATGAAGTGAAACTTAGGCTGGCTGTACTAATGTAATCTGCATTTTGTGTCGATTGGGATGTTTTTAAACATCTTCTGTGAAGGCTGATGATGAATTTTATGCACATATGGTTTGCAGACACTTATTTTTTAAAGTCCAAAGCAGTAAAGCTATATTTTATTGCCTTGGCTGAGAGCATAGAAGGTGATTGTAAATCTGGATATGTACTTGTGTTTGTGTGGATATTTCTGAGCAGGGACTGGAGAGGAGGTGGCAGCACACCATGCTGTGGAGTGTGCTGCTAAGGTGTAAGATGGGGAAGCACAGAATCATAGAATGATTTGGATTGGAAGGGACCCTAAAGAAAATCTAGTTCCACCCCTTTCCGGCCACAGGCAGAGATACCACCCCCTAGGCCATGTTGCCTAAAGCTTCATCCAACCTGGCCTTGAATTCACACCGCCAGGGATGGGGCATCCACAACTTCTCTGGGCAGCCTGTGCCAGTGTCTCACTGCTTTCTGAGTAAAAAATGTCTTCCTTATATCTAATCTAAACCTGCCCTCTTTTATTTTACTTGTTGTCCTATCACTTTAGATACTGAAAGGCTGTAATGAGGTTTCCCCAGGGCAATTTCTTCTTCAGGCTGAACAACCCCAACTCTCTCAGCCTGTCTTCACAGGAGAATCCAACTCACTTGGCTCCTATCCCATCTCCACAGTAAATCCCTGTTGTTTCTTTGAACTTCTTTGATTATACTACTTCTACTATACATTTATACTACAGTTGTTTAATTTTATAAGATGGAGGCTCCTAGTCTGCTCTTATTGTGATCAACAGTATCACCATTTCACTCAGTGGAGTTGCTAGGATTTTATTTTTTTTTATAGGTGCAAATAAGAGTGTAATTTGACACACTGTTTCCAGTTGGTGAACTGCGTTTCAGTGTGGCGTTGTTTCAAGCACTTGCAGTTCCTATAAGGTACCTGGTGTCTACAGGAATCTTGCAATGATACATATCTGCGTTTGTACTTACTCTGAGCTGCTTCATCCATTCTTCAGTGGATTCATTTTTGCAGTCAGAAACCATCTGAAAACAACCTCTTTGCATCCTCTTGAAAATACATAAAAAATTTGCCACAGACACGTAAGCACTTATATATTGCATTAAAAAACACAGTAGTTTAACAGCTTTAGAAATTCTTGTTCTAGTCTTGGCTCACATTCATGAAGGTTGGACTTCAAAGTACTCATATGTGAATGTGAATCTGTAAATCTAACTGAGACACGCATTTAAAAAAAAAAGTTTCAGACATCATTTTTCGATGTATACAGCATTTATGTGTGCATTCTCTACATTTGGTGTGTGTGCTTATATTTCTAAGTAATAATATGCCTGTATAAATGCAAGGAGAGTTGAGCAATGAACTGCAAATCTCATTTCCTCTTATTCCATCTTTAGGCAGCAGTGCAGAAGGTATAAGAATGAAATGGTCAGTGCATGCTTCCACAGATGCTCTTGCTAGATGTTTAAGGTGAACATAATGCATAATAGTTGTAACTGCATGTCTTCAGTTACAATACCAAAAGTTGTGCTCTTTTGTTTAGTGCAAGCAGGTTTTGCCCAGACATTGTCCCACAATGGAAGGTCCATTAAATCTCTGCTGCTCTGTCTGAACTAGCAGAAATGTAGGCAGCAATGGGCTGGTGAGCTTTGCAGGGGACACTGGATGGAGAAGACATACATGCAGTCTCCTTGGTTCAATTCTGTTCCTTTCAAGAGGTTTATCTGGAGGGGCCATTGTACTAAATGCTTCAGTATGTGAGCATGTGCTCTCTGTTGTTCAGCAGGTATCACACCTATTTATGACCATAAAAAATTGTGCTAGGTGTCTGTGTTCTGTGTAAGCATGACCACGGAACAGTCATCTGGCTTCTACAGGATGAATTTGTAATGATTTTTTACATACTGGTGGTGTTTGTCAAGTGGTCCATTAATTGCATGTTGACAGGGATTTGCGTAGCTTATTTGTATTAAAATATTGTTTCAGTGGGAGCTTTTGCTTCTATTATGCCTTATACTGAAAGAAAGAAATTGGGAACTAGCTTCATTTCAGTTTATAAGGTCTTGAACTATTTATGGGGTTGCTTGCTAAGTTCTACATATAACTTGCAGGATTTCAGTGTTGGATGGGAAATGAAATAGCAAGGCAGCAAGAGAATAAGTGATCTCAAACTGCTCAAAAGAAAATATAAAAAGGCAGTCGCTTGATTTGAATTAGAGATACGGAAATTGCAACTATCTTTTACTTGATGGTAAAGGCTGATCAAAAATAAGCACTATTTAAAATATTCACACATTCAAAGTTATTTTGAGATGTTTCAGTCATATAGCAGTTGGATTAGTACAGCAAAGCACCATAAAATGAGCAAAGAGCTATACAATGAGAAGTGGAATGTAGGAAATCAAATCCTCTGCTCTGAGTGCTCTGATTGCAATTAATAAATTTACAGATAATATATAAGACAAGTCACTAACCTGTTGTTTAATCTCTGAAATAATCTCTGAAATATTTTGCTTGAAATCTTGTACTTGTAATCAATTTTCCCAGCTACATAGATAACCTATTGACCATAGGACCAACGGGATATATTTTGCTCTGTAAAGCTATTGATACTCTTCTAAAATAACTCATGTATCAAATAATATTTTCAAAAGTATTGATTGCCTGTTCATAGAATCAGAGAATCATAGAACCATTTGAGTTGGAAGGGACCATTAAAGGTCCAACTCCTCTGCAATGAGCAGGGCCACCTACAGCTAGATCAGGTTGCTCAGAGCCCCATCCAGCCTGACCTTGAATGTCTCCAGGGACAGGGCACCCACTGCACCTCTGGGCAACCTCTTCCAGTGCCTCACCACCCTAATTGTAAAAAACTTCTTCCTTACATCCAATCTAATCTTGTTAAATAAGGGACATTAAAAAAAGTCTGCGTTTTCTTTAGCTTGTATTCCGTGGATGTCTTTATTACAAGGTCTGCACTGTTGCTAAAAGATTTGTAGCAGTACTGATACCCTCATTTGTGACTTTTGATTTTTCATTAAAAAGTAACAGTGAATTTAGAATGCATGTTTTTTTTGTTAGAATTAATTTTCCATATGATATTTTAAACAAATACCTGTGGGCTGTCATGTTTGTCAGAATTGGGGTTTGGATGATCTAGGGGGTAATAGGTAACGGGATGTGACACAGCTCATCACTAAATCACTTGCTCAGGTTCAGCTTAGGTGATAGTCATGGGAAGATGGTAACTGCCTGGCAGATGTTGGGTGGCATTTATGATGTGATGTTTGTGCATTCATTTCCTAGCAGAGAAGTGTTGAAAAACATCATTATTTGTTGGCAGTCAAAACAGCAAGGAGCTGGATAATGAAGTAGCATATGGAGGGAAACAGTGTATCTCAGCATTAGGCATGGTCCCTTCAGCTCAAGGTTATGGCATAGTGATGAGAGAGCGACCTAGATTCACTGTAGCTCTTGTAAGTATTGCAGCGTGTGTTAAATCTCTCAGCTTTGGACCCTTTGAACATTTTGCATGGGTTGGCCTGCCTCTTGCCTGCGCCAATTGTGCAGAGAAAAGCAATGAAGCTGGTAAAAGGACTAGAAAACACATGCTGTGTGAAGCAGCTGAAGGAATTGGTGCTGTTCAGTCTGGAAAAGAGGAGGCTAAGGTGAGATCTATTGGCTCTCTACAATTACTTGAAAGGAGGTTGCTACAAGGAGAATGCTGGTCTCTTTTCTCAGGTGACAAGAGATAAGACGAGATAGTCTCAAGTTGCACCAGGAGAGGTTTAGATAGGTTATCAGGAAGAATTTTTTCACTGAAAAGGTTGTTAGGCATTGGAACAGGCTGTCTGTAGTGAAGTTTCCATCACTGGAGGTATTTAAGAGATGTGGACCTGGCACTGAGGGACATGGTTTAGTGGTGGGACTCAGCAGATCAGGTTGATGATTGGACTTGGTGATCTTGAAGGTGTTTTCCAACCTGAATGATCCTATGATTCTGTGATTCTAATTAACTGGGCCGTGGCACTCTGAATTGTGGCAGTGCATCACCTTGTTTGAGGTTGGCTTGTATCAAGCCAGTTCAGAGGATAGGCAGAACATGTAGACCTTGCCTAAGGAACCTTCAGTTGATACCACTGTAGATAGAGATGGAGGAAGTTTTAAGTTAAGGTAGAATGCAAATGTGTCCTCCTAGGAGTTTTTGAGTTATTGAAGGATTAATTGAAGAATTATAAGAATCATCTCCGTGGGTTTTTATTCTAACAGGTGAAAAGCCTAACTTTAGGCTGGTGATTTGTGTCTGCATTTACAAGTTAAACAAACCTGGAACTGTTATCTGTCACAGTGGCCAACTGGCATCAAATGCCCCCGACCGTACTGTTGAACTGTTTTATCCCTAAAATGGAATGGCAGTATGCAGACTGCTTCCTGGAAGTTGCTCCAGGCCCATGCTGACCCTTGAGCCACATACGGGAATTGCTTGGGAGCTATTTCCTTGAGTACAAACTGCATCATGGGCTGTCCTAGCAATTTGGTAGTGCAGATGATTGAATTCCAGCTCCTGCTGGCATTATATAATATATCAGTACACCTGCAAACAGATAGCCAGAGGGTACAGTTTGACACTACAAAGTGACCTTTAGCAGCACCTACCTAAGGTGCTAGTTGTTCCTGTTCCCATGTCACACTTCATACTATACCATCATTTGTGATGGTGCAGCTGTTTGAGTGCTGTTTTGACCCAGCTCAAAGGAAAAGATGTGCTGGACAGTTTTTCAGTTGAATCAATTCCCTGATCAGCTTTGTCATCTGGCAGCTTATATGCATTGAAGAGGAGGATGGCATACTGCAGGGACTGAGCCACGTGCCAAAACTCTGGCCAACAAGTGGCACAAGCCAGCATTGCTGTTGAACATACTGTAAAGCCAAACCACAGCTCAAATCAGTCTAGAGGGAGCCTTTATTTTATCTAACATGCAAATTGAACAGATCAGGAAGCAGCATAAGAAAAATTAGCTTTCCGTGTCAGCTTTCCTCTGTGTTCTTGGAATCACTTTTGATTTTGATCTGATGATGTCTATAGGTTATATCTTGATGAATTATGTCATGAATAATAAATACTATACTTTTAGTCCATTTGTTTTTTGAGGTATTTTACACTGAGTGCAGTGATATTGTCTTTCATAGAAGTGAAAGGCACACCAACAGACCTAAATGTGCTTCTTTTTTGACACAGCCTTTTTCATAATGTTCAGGTATAGTACAGACTAAAAAGTAACAGAATGAAATGATTAGTGAGATTATCTCTGAAGAAATACTGTTCCAGAAAAGCTAAACTACAGTCATATGTGTCTTTTCTGGAAGAGATGGGAACAGTGAAAACTAGAATGAAGCGTACAGGGAGAAACATTGAATAAATTGCAGATCAAATAGAACTGAAGTTACAGTCCTTAACATACTTCATAGTGTGAAATGTCTCAGAAATTCAACCTGTTAAGTACAATACCAGATGGAAATAATTGGTAGAAGTACAAGAAAATCAGACTCCTGTCTGCAGTACAGGAGGCTCTATGTATCTTGATAGGGAGCTTGGAAAGCCACAGACCACGTAGCATATATTATGTGGAAAATTTCTTGCTGAAATAGCTTAATGGAAAAAGCACGTTTGACCTGTTGTGTTTCTTTAGAGAAAGATATCAAATTCTAATGAGTAATCATCATGAAAGGGTCAAAAAGGGAAGTGATTTTATGTTCCCCTCAGAGAGGGGGAATAAAATATTTGACTGTGGACAAAGGCAGAAAAAAAAAAGCCTGTTTGTGAAGAATCATCTTCCCCTTTTGCTTTATCCAAATACTTTTTAAGCAATTTTTTAGATGGAAGAAAAACACTTCCAGCAGTTCAGAGGCCATGGCTAGAAGGTTGGATTTTGCTGTGGTGGAAGTTTTGAATAGATATTGAACTACCGAACTGAGCAAAATTATTTCCAATGTTCTTCCTTGTAAGTGAGAGGAAAATCCAGTCCATGAGTGTGAGGAGACTGGAAAGGCTTGTTATGTTGCTTGATGATTTGTTTATTGTCATTTGTCACAATAGTGTCAAAGAACTGTGCATGTTAATAACTTCGTAATAATTTTGGAAAAGTTTCATGATATGGAAGCTCAACACTAGTAGAGGTTGCCCAGACAAGTTGTGGAATTTCCATCTCTGGAGATTTTTTAGAATGTACAAAGGCCTTATCCACATGAACTAACTTTGAAATTAGCCTGACTTTGAACAGTTGGCTATAGCAGAGGTCCCTTCCAACCTGAATTATTCTGACATTCTCTGTGATTATTCTTGTTTGCTTCTAAAACTCAGGGACTGTTTACTCAGAATAATGCTGGCATGAAGGACAGGCACAGGAAAAGTTCTCAGAGCTGCCTGCTACCCTCCTTTCCTTGAGCAGATAAAGAAACAGAAAGCTCATGATATGGCATGTGTCAGATTTTGCTTTTTGGGAATGATAGGATGGATTGTATCAATATCTTAAGGCATGACTTTGCTTTGATGATCAGCTTATTAACAATGCTGTGAACTCATCAGCCAGAAATGTTAGAGGAAAGGTCTCTTTGTTTCCAATGATCATTCAAGGTATAGTCTTGAAATACGTTTTATCCTTGTGTTTATTTAAAGTAGAGAAAAGAAATATTGAAGCTATTGGATAGGGCACCTGGTGGTGGTGCATTTGAAGTATTGGATACTGCTTTGCTTGTCCATGTTGAACTGAAAGATCAATTTAAAGAAAGAGAGGTGCTGAAAGACCGACTGGGGTGACCAAGAAAATAAAAACAATTTTTAAGTTAAGATGCTTAGCCGAGCCAAACACAAGCTAAAACAAGTATGGTTGCTCGCAGCGAATGCTTTGGGAGTATACACTAGGAAAAGACAGGTCTGTATTCACCCAGTCTATAAATGAATATAAATTTTCCATAAAGAAACAGCTAGAAATCAGAAGGCAATTTCTTACCAATAGAAGACTGAAGTTCTTGATTGATGTCCTACTTGTAGTGCTAAAGACAAAAAAAAAAAAAAACAACCAAACAAAAACTCTAGGTTTTTTTTCTAACTGATGGTTTCCTGTGATCAGTTTGGAACAAAACTGAATGATATGAGTACTTTCAGTAACAGAGTACTGGATTTCAGTAGTTCACGAAGTCCTTTCTAGTCATATGTTCCATATGGACAAAGTTTTACTGTGAAGTGGAGCAGCTTTCTGAGATATTTATAGCTAGAAAATGCATTTGGAAGGATTGCCATAACTTTCAGCCTGTAGTTTTACTTGCGGAAAAATTAATACTGGTTATTTTAACCAAAATCAAAATTTCTGCAAAGATAATCTTGAATTTCACAAGCTTTCTTCTTCTTGCTGAAGTGAATATGAAATTTATGCTGAAAATCTGGGATAGAAAAAGAGAAATGAGGGAAAAGGACACATTTCTGTGGTACCATTACCTTTTATTTTTTAGTGCTTGTACTCTCAATGTAATGTAGTGAAACTATCAAAGCATTTCCACAGCATCATCTTTATTGATTGTTGTTTGTTTGTTAATAGCTACTGGGTACATTTGCTGTTACTGCTTTTTTTACTTTATTTTATAGAAGGACAGTGCTGAGAGAGAGACTGAGTCTACTAGTCATTACAGTGTGCAGTTTCTTGGGAGGTCCCAAGATACATATTTGACTAGACTTTTGTATGTTACCCCTTAGCCCTAGCTCTTGTGTCATGTCCCACTGGCAGGAATAGGATGTGACTCAGGCATTCTTGTCATCACAAAATGTCAGTGGGAGACAAAAAATGGTTTGTACCAAATACTTATAGCAAATAGCTCATCTCCGAGGGGACAGAAGAGAGAGGCACATAGTATTTGTAAGTTGTTAAGGAAGCTGAGAGTTTATTTCTTTCAATAAGTAAATAGGAGGAGTTTGGAAAGAGTGTGAAGGTTGTAGAATAAGGGCATGGTAATACAAAGGCATTCATATATTCATTGCATACATTATTGACTAAAGTCCTTTTTTAGGTAGAGTTTTCCTTCCAAACCAAAATCATCTATTTATTTATTGAACAGCATATGCAAAATCATCTGTTTCCCAAGAATAATTTTAACCTAGTTAATCACATTTTAAATGAAATTCACGTGGGTGTGCAGCACTAAATGTTGCTGAAATCTTCAGCATAAAATTACTCTGATCATGGAACTGCACACCAGTGATGGGAGACACTGCAAAACTTCACTCCCAGTATATCTAGAGTAGGTGGATGTTATTGACTGAAACAGATTATAGTTGGGTAAATCCCTGGAGCAGAAAGAGATTAAGGTGCATGTATTTGCTTGAACTGTTGGTCACTAATGTATCAGCTAGGGCTGCTCTTTGATGGGGGAAGGGGATGCTGGCCTCGGAATAGTGAGGTAAGGCTATTGCTATGTTTTACTTTGTACCAAAGAATAAGGAAGACGAATCTAGTATGTAAACATCTTGTCCAAGGTGATACACAAAACATGTGGCTGAGAGAGGAAGAGATGTTCTGGTCCTCATCTATTATCCTAACCATAAATACATTTGTCATCTTCCATTGGTCCCTTGCCTCATTTACTGCCCATCACGTGACTTGATCAATGAGTCTTATCATTCATATTTACTTAGCTACCGAGAGAGGAAGGGGCTTCTGTACAGCATACATTATCATAAAATGGAATTCTATGTTCTGGTTTATGTTAAGAGCAGACAACTTTATGTTTATTCCTTGACTTTTCAGTGGCTGCTTTTGCACTTGTTAGTATCTATATTAAAAATACAGTCAGGTCAGTAGCTAAGGAATTTTTGTGTGTTATTTCTTTGGGAAAAACAAAACAGTAGAAAATAAAGCACACCACTGAGTGAATTGTCCGTGAATCCTTTTGTCGTATTCTGTAGCTCTTTTGTAGGTTAGAACATGAGCATAAAATTAGCACTGTATTTCTGACAAGCCTTTGGATTTTGAACCAAGAGAACTAGGAGGTAATTCCATGAAAATCTCCATTTCAACTGTGTTTGAGTCAAATTTTAGTTGCAGTAATTTTAATAATTTACTGGCCTCAATTTGGCATATGCAAAATCCCTTTGCTAAATTCTTATAGAGCCTGGCATAATCAGATCGACTGGCTTTTTCCTCGGCCTAGGAAAAGCTGTCTGTCATAAGGATTGCATTGTTACTGGAAGTAAAGTTGTGTCTCTTTTCTTCTGAGGAACTGAACTGTTCAAAAACAGGCCATGGGGAAGGTGTGTGGCTTTGTTTTCTTCTGTGTATCTGTATCTATCTATCTATGAAACATGACATTCACAAAAACAATTCACTCTGAGTGTGAGACAAACCTCTAAACTGTGAGGAACTGAAAAATGACTATGAAAAAAAAGTGCATTGACTGTTTCTCACTCTGCATACTATGTATAATAAATGTGTCCCTACTGGTACATTTAAAGAATCAATCAGAGGGAGGAATGTTAATAGAGAACTGTTCTGGTACTTTACAAATAACCTCTTTCATCTGTCTTGAGCAATGCCTTGTCCTCTCTGTTGGGAGCACCCTGGCATGGGAAGTGGAGGAGTCTCTGCTGGTGCTGCATGTCAGTACTAACCCTGAAAAGACAGATGAATAGAGTTGCTGGGTGGTAGGTAACGGTGCTGCGGTGAAATTCTGCATCCTGTGTCACCCACTTGACAGGGCAACTCTACATGAAGGGCCTTATTCAGCAAAGAAAAAGAGAGGGAAGGGTGATTATTTAGGACCTTTGTGATCAGACCAGTGTCAATATTAAGAGTTTGAGAGGATGCAAGCATAGGTAAAAGTTAATTTTCTCTTCAATTTAGAGTATTTTTGTATGCTTTTAATTCCAGAAACTGAAATTGCTTTGTGCATGGGTTTATAAATATTTATCATGCATTCTTAATGAATAAGAAATTGACTTGAAGGGTCAGTAGAAGATTTAGTTACTTTTTCAGGTACATTTTAATTGTTTCTCATTATATTTGTAAATGTAATCTTAAAATATTTTAAAATAAATTAATATAGGCCATCAGAGATTCATCTCTAATAGATAACACTCATAAGTGCTTTTCACTTCTATTACACTACTACATCAGAATCTCAGAGATTTTGATGAGTACCAAAGTCTTGCAAGGCAAAGAGATTTCCCAGGGTTATACAATAATTTTATGGAAGATCCAGGAGTAGAAAGCAGCTTCATGTTTATGTGCTCTAACACAGTAGTTTTCCAGACAGTATGCTATTTCCCTCAGCATTCATTCCAGCTTTTATGTTTCCTACAAAGGGCAACATATTAAAGATCTTCCAATGGAATCAAATTTTTGAAAAATACGATGCTTTTCTTCTTTGCATAAACTGACCTAACGCATGCCTCTCAATATTGAAATTGTTCATAGCGTAGTCAGGTTCAAAATAAAACTATTGTTGAAGCAGACGGACTTAGAAAAAAATCAACAGAGGGCTGATTGTGGTGATAATGATGAAACGAAATCAAAAGGTCTCAGATAAATTAATTGCCATCACTCTGATGGCAAAGTGATTGGAAAAATTACAGCATTTCAGTTAACTGACAAATTTTTATGACTGAAGAGAAGGTGTGAAGTAAAATCTATCTGTTTCATATATCGAGGAGTGCAGTATTTGTGAACAGATAGAAGATATTCTGCTATAAGACAGGAATAAGATGCCATTGTTTTACATGTTTTAATACACTGCACACTCACCTGTAGTTCCTCTTCCACAAGCCTTCATAAAGGGAAATGAAGAGGTTGGAATAGTAAGCCTGGAAAAATGTAAAAGTCAGCCAGATTTCTCTACCGTTTCTTTCTGTATTAGCAAACTTTAGTATCTTAACACAAAGATGAATCTCATCACTGTCTATAGCCCAGTTTGGCTTTGGAAAGTGAAATTGTGCCTCCTAATATGCCTTCAAGACATTATTACACCTTTAGTTCTGAAGTCCATAAACCATTACTCTGGGTTCTCATAAATATGCATTTCCTTTACACTTATATGTAAGCTGCTATTGCTGTCATTCACTTTTAGTTAAGACCTGTCAGGTGATATTTCTGTTGAAGGAAAGAATTTTAAATTACGGGTGAACTGAAGATATGTAGTTCTTATGAGCGCTAAAATTACGAGTGAGTTGGAGAGATTATTCCTCACAAGTAATTTTAGGATCCCAGGGGATAATGGTGATGTATACAAGAGATGTTCCCTTTTCCACTAATTCCATTAAAAGCCTCTGATTTCAGCATTGCTGGAGTGAGACTCCAAAAACCTGCTTTTCCATCTTACATAATCACTTTCACGGTATCCTGTAACATCCACCTCTGCTAAGACTGTCAGTGCACTGACTCCTGGAATGACAGTGATATATAGGTCTGACAAAGCATCCTTTGCAATATGCTTCACTGAAGTGAGAACTGCAAATGCTGACAGTATTACTGGAAACCTTTTACTTAGGCAGAATTAATAAATTGCAACTTGTATTTTGGGATGGTCTTGTAATATACAGCTGGTCCAGAATGATATGACTTACTAGTAAGGAATTACTGCATCTTGGCAGACAGCATCCAATTTATTTTCAATTCTGAGGAAAGCATTATCCACTGGATAAGACAGTGGATCAGGAGTTAAGACATTCTTCTGGTGCCTGATCTCATGCAAGTCTCTTCACACAGATGCCTTTAGTTCCTTTCTCCACTCTGTCCCTTTATAGTCTGGGTCGTTGTCCTTGGTGCGTGATCTGTCTGTGAGTGTTCATAGAATGTCTCCTTCAGACCTTGCAACTTCTCCTCTCTTACATAAAATCCATGAATCTTGAACTAAATCTCTAAATTTAATCCATTACCCACAAGTTCTACCGCCAAATCCAGGTATTGTTTGGTTCAGAAATGGGAAGCTTTTCTTTAGCAAGTTGTGACAAGTGATGAGTTAACAGTGAGTCAGTCTGAAGCAAAGAACGCTTTTAATCTTGGCAACCAGGGCACAGGCTAAGTTTAAAAGAGATTTCCACTGAACAGGGATTAGAGAGAAGCTTCTCCGTAGCTGCACAGTCTCTGAGTCTCTGTTCCTGGCTCATAATGTGACTTTATTTACAAAGTTCTTTGTTAGTCACAAGGCTTTTTTGTTTTTCATAAAATCAGAAGTATGATTGAATGATGGCTTAATGTATTATTACTGCTCAAATATTGTATACAAGAAACAAATCTAAAACTAAAATAGGAAGGGATGCATCTGTGGTATCTTCAGTAGAATACTCTTTATCATATGACCTGATCCGTTCCCTGAGTTACTAGATTTTCTGTGTCACTCTAAGCCATTTCTGTTCCAGCTGGGGAAAAGGAAGCTGTCAGTGACAGATTGTGTCCTTCCCGTTCTCGATAGCCATCCCCATCCTTCCTGTAAGCAACGTCCCACAGCAGAATGTCTGGTCAGGCATGGCAAGGGAAGTCTGTGGATCCTATGAGGGTGCTTGTGAAAGGGGCAAGGGCATGGAGTAAAGGGGTGACTCCAGATCCATGCGGTGCTCCAGTCTCACTGTGATGTCCCCCAGGACAGGCCACGATCCACTGCTAAGGTTGGACACATCAGGTAATGAGGAGTTAACTGTAGCAAGAGTTAACTGTAGCAAGAGAGAAAAACACTGCTGACCTTTTGAAGCACCACTGACCCTTTGTGCAAAAGGTTTAGTATTACAGCGTGTGGTGATGTTACAGTGCTTATTCAGCAACTTATTCAGTAAGTGATTCAGTGATATTGTCTGGCACTAACATGATATACACCAGAATAATTGGGAGTAAATTTCAAATTACCAGTATTGAAGACAATTTTTAGGCAGTGGTTTCTTTGATCCTGTTCACATGTTCCAAGATTAAACTTATTGCCACAGTCATGATCTGGAAGAGTTTCTTTCTGGTTCAGAGCGTTGAACAGGTTTTCTTCAGTGGGAAAAGAAGGAATGGGATATTGCTTTCCTTTGAATTGGGATCTCAGAATCTTTTACATGTGTGTTGTTTTTTTTGGGGTAGGAAAAAAAATCCCCAGTAGGGAATCTTTAACTTCTCCTGTGACCTCAATCACTCTTGTTCTATGTACGGTCAAAATAATGTAACTTTATGTAAGACAGTGGGGAAAATCTCTGGCTATGTAGTTGTGGGCGTAAGAATAACAGAGAAGATGTTTTGTGGAGCATCTGTAATATGGATATGTTTTACTGTGGGCAGCTGAATTGAGTGACTTGGTCATCAGTCTCTGTATTTTCCTTTATTATCTTTAAGTGCTCTCAGTGGATAACTATTAGCAGTAGTTTTCCACCCCTCCTAGCTAGCTTTTACTGGAGCTAACCTCTAGTAAGTATACAGCCAACATCACAACAACAGTCAAACAGATGGGACATATAATATTCATAAATTATTGAATGCAGTTCCCTCATCTTTCACACCCTTCAGGACAGGGACATATAGTATCTTGTAAGCACCTACAGTACAATGAGGAGGAAAGTAGCAGCCAATGTGATCTGTCAGTCCAGTCTGATTTTCTTCTGTGACAGAGAAGCAGATCTTATGGAAGAGGAACAGGTGCCATACGCTTTGACTCTTGCAAGGCTTTTTGACTATACATTCTGATAAATAGAGATGTGCGAATATAGAATCACAGAATGATAGAATCCTTAGAGTTGGAAGGACCATTAAAGGTAATCTAGTCCAACTCCCCTGCAATGAACAGGGACACCGCAGCTAGATCAGGTTGCCCAGGTCCTGATCAGCCTCACCTTGAAAGTCTCCAGAGACGGGGCAACAACCACATCTCTGGATAACCTGTTCCAGTGCCTCACTACTCTCACTGTAAAAGATTTTTTCCTTATATCTAACTGAAATCCACCTTCCTTAAGCTTGAAGCAATTTCCCCTTGTTCTGTCACCACAGACTCCGCTAAAGAATCTGTCCCCTTCTTTCCTATAGCTCCCCTTTAGATACTGAAGGGCCACTATCAGGTCAACTTGCAGCCTTCTCCAGGCTGAAGAGCCCCAGCTTTCTCAGCCTGCCGTCATAGGAGAGGTGTTCCATTCCATAGATCATTTTTGTGGCCCTCCTCTGGATGTGCTCCAACAGGTCTATGTCTGTCCTGTACTGAGGACTCCAGATCTGGACGCAGTACTCCAGGTGAGGCCTCACCAGCGTAGAGTTGAGGGGCAGGATCACCTCCCTCAATCTGCTGCTCACACATCTTTTGATGCAGCCCAGGATATGGTTGGCTTTCTGGGCTGCAAGGGCACATTGCTGGCTCACATCCAGTTTGCCGTCCACAATTACCCCCATTTTTTGACAGGGCTGCTCTCAGTCCTTTCATCCCCCAGTTTGTATTGGTAATGGGGGTTGCCTTGACCCAGGTACAAGACCTTGCACTTGGATTTGATGAACTTCATGCTGTTCACTGGGCCCACTGCTTGGGCCTGTCTAGGTCCCTCTGGATGGCATCCCATCCCTCTGGTTTGTTGACCACACCCCACAGCTTGGTGTTATCAGCAAACTTGCTGAGGGTGCACTTGACTCCACTGTGGATGTCACTGATGAAGATATTAAAGAGTATCGGCCCCAGCACTGACCCCTGGGGGACACCATTCATCACTGGTCTCCATTTGGACACTGAGTCATTGACCACCGCTCTCTGGACTTGATCCTGCAGCCAGTTCTTTGTCCATCAAACAGTCCACCCATCAAATCCATATCTTTCCAATTTGGAGAGAAGGATGTTATTGGGCACCATGTCAAAGGCCTTACTGAAGTTGAGATAGATGACATCAGTGGCTCTTTCCTTGTCCATTGATGCAGTGACACCATCATAAAAGACCACCAGGTTGATCAAACAGGATTTACCCTTGGTGAAGCCATGCTGGTTCTCGCATATCATCTCCCTGCCTTCCATGTGGCTTAACATAGCTTCCAGGTCGATCTGCTCCACAATCTTGCCCAGCACAGAGGTTGGTAGTTCCCAGGGTCATCTTTTTTACCCTAGCTGCAGGCTGCCATGAGTTCTCCCCGCAGCTCCTCTGCTCTGGGCTGCACAAACAAAGGGGCCTCAGCACTCCTCATACATCTTGCCCTTCAGACCTTTCCCCATCTCTGTTGCCCTCCTTTGGATGCTCTCTTACATCCTTCTTATAGTGCGGCACCCAAACCCGCACCCAGTGCTCAAGGTGAGGTTGCACAGTGCAGAGCAGAGCACAACAAGCCCTCCCCTCACCCGCTGGCAGTGCTGGGTCTGGTGCACCCCAGTGTATGGTTGATCTTTCTGACTGCTGATTCGTGTTTAACAAGCAAGACCCCGAATCCCTTTTTGCGGGCTGCTCTCCAGCCTCTCATCCCGCAGTCTGTACATTTATCCAGGGTTGGTCCCATCCTAAGTAGAGAATTTAGCAATTTTGCACAAAGATCAGATGAAAAATCTGGAGGAGAGCAATTGGAGCCCAGAGAGGACTGAGAAACTGGTGTTTTTCAATCTTTAGAGCAGGAGACTTGAGAGATGCAATGACAGTCATTAAATCTACTAAAGCCTTATGCAATGAAGCAGGTGATAAATCAACTCTCTTCTGAGTTTATGGTGGATATGACAAAAAGTAATGCTTTAACAGTTCATTAAGAGACATTTAAGGTAGACATTGGACATGAGGAAAGCTTTAATGATAAAGCTTGTGAAGCTTTATCCCCATCACTAGGGGAAAGCCAGGGAGACTACACTCTTCCTTATTTAGTGCTGTTAAGAAATGCATAGACAAACATCCATCAATAATTGCATCCTCCCTTAGAGCAAGAAGACAAAAAAGGTAACTTCTCAGAGTCCCTTCCGGACCTGTTCTTCTGTGATTCTGCAGTTACTGTGTCTGTGTCAAACACGATTTTTAGATGGTCTTCCAGATATTGTCAGTATCTGTGATGATAATGACGCTCTCACCTTTGCTACACATCTTCTACTTGCAGATCTTCCTCTTTTTAGATTTTTACCTATTAAGTGAACTATGAATGTACCTTTGAACAGCATATATTAAAGTCTGAAACTGCAAGAGACGGAGATTCCAAAGAGCAGAAGAACAGACACAGACCTTGTGCATTTCTGGAATGACCATGCTGCATGCTCTGTCCGTCTGCCTAGAAAGCTTTGACCAAAAGTCCATGCATCTGTTTCCACTTATTTCAAGGTATCTCACATTTTCCTCTGCTTGCAGCCAGCAAAGTTAATAAAATCAGCGTAAGCCAAGTTGGAGCTAGGCTCAGCCTGTCTCGAAAAGGCAGAAAGGCTCTTTGTGAGCTGTACAGCCCTTTTGCCATGCACTGAACTGCCTTTTTCACACCTTTTATCATCCAAGAAAGAGTACGATAGTTTCCATTGTCCAAAAAAAATCAAATCATTTCCAAGTGTAATCAAATGTTTGATAAAAGCATAGTTTGTACTTACATTAGTGTGGTACTTCGCTCCTATGCAGTAAACTTGTTTTTGATTTCCTCAATTTCAGAATTTATATTAAAACATGATTGTTTATATGAAAGTGCTAACGTTGGTAGTTGTTCCATATCAAAGTAACAGAAAATTGCTTGAAACCACACTTCATTCATGCATGTATATACTATGTAGGTGGAGAAGAAGAGAAGTGGAACACTCACCCAGTGATCTGTTTCAAATTAATTGTGTTAATTTCTTTTTAAGAAAGGTATTTAATGTTTTCATAGTTGTCTGTTTGAATACGAAATGTTAAAGAGATTCTTGGAAAGGTTAATTGAAGAACTGTCGTCATTTAAGATAGTCCTTTTTAGATGAAGCTATTACTTTTTAATGTCTGCTGGTATGCATATGTTGGGCTTGAGCAAAAGTTTTAAAAAGATTATTTAATTATGAAAATGAAATGTATAAAAAAAGGTTCACCAAACTGTCTAGTAAGCATGAATATTTTTACTGCTGTTCTTCATATTTTTTATTATGATCTTGCAATTAACTGTGTTCCACAGGTATAGCAATAATTAAATGGTTATATTTTGGTATACTTAAGGATGCCTTATATTTTGATTTTTTTTAATCTTGCAATGCAGTGCAGAATAAACTTATTCATTTTAATGCATCCTTCTTGTTGGCTTAGAGCTGAAATATAGTTGCTTGAAAATTAATTTACCCCTCATGAATGACTGGTTGGATTATCTTTGTAGCATTAAATGTCAACCCTGAGCTCAGAGCACATTGTGTCTACAGTAAAAAGTTGTCCCTGAGCACTTAATGTTGTGTTAAATGATGATGTGTCCTTTACAAATGTATTATTAGTGTCAAGCTGTTCTGTCTCTCAAGATTGAAAAATGGTCAGTGATTTGAGCTGCCATTAAACCTGAATAAAAAAGAGAGTGACTGTGGGGGGTTTTCATGCTTTTTATGATTACAGACATGTTCTTGAGTATGCTTAAAACATAACAAAGTGTTTCTGTTAACCTAAGACTCCAAAAGCTCCATTTGTAATCACAGCAATTAAAACCAAGAAAGCCTGTCTTCTGCTTCTCTGGAAAAGAATGGCCCTTGAATATGTCCGTGTGATAGTAAGAGCACAAAAAACAACAGTAAATTCTTGAGGGCTTAGTCTTTTTTTCATGCTTGTGTACTAGAGTTCTTGCACCAATTCTCAGAGGTAGATTACCCTAACCATTACTACTGATAATTGATGTGCTCTCCAGTTTTAACTGAGGCCAGAATTTTTTTTCAGATTTCTTTTTCTGAGGTTCCTTTAACATCCTGGGCCAATAGTTATTTCCAGTTGTCAGGCTGTAATGTTATAGATGATGCATGCATATTTAAAATGTAGATGTCAGGTATGATTAGAGTTTCACTGAATTCAGATTCTGTTACTCAATGAATGTGCAGTTACTGGTTTAAGATCTCTCAAAGAGAGTTAAACATACACTTTGGTATGCATCTCTTAGAATATGGGTGCAATTGGTTCCTCTGTGGAGCTCTGTGATGTTACAGAGTGCTTAAGAAAACACTTCTTTCCGCATGCCAGACACCTAACTTCCTGACATTAGTAAAGTCACGTAAAGAAAAGTTCTGCTATGGTGTATAAGACAGAGTCCAGTTTTCAGGAGTTCCAGAGCATGTTGGAAAAAAATGAATTTTATTCCCTCCCATTAAAAAGCAAACTATTGTGAAGTTATAGAACTGTTGAAAGTACAAACAAACTTGAAATGTTGAGTCAACTGTCGTGCTGTTTTTACAGACCACTGAAGTCCATTGGTTTCTATTTCATGAATTCCACAGAGTGGAATCCACCTGAGGCTGGCAGGGCTCTCAGGTCTGTCTGGCCCAACCCTTGCTCCAGCAGGGACACCCAGAGCATGTGGCCCAGACCCACATGCAGCCAGATTCCAAAGATCTCCAAGGAGGAGATGCCACAGCCTCTCTGGGAAACCTGTGCCAGTTCTCTGGCATGTGCACAGCACAGCAGTACTGCGTGGTGCTCAGTAGGAATCTTCTATGTTCCAGTTTGTGCCCTTTGTCGCCTGTCCTGGCATTGGGCACCACTGAAAAGAGTACGGCTCTGTCCTCTCTGCACCCTTCCCTCAGGTATTTATGAATGAGATCCCCCTGAGTGTGCCATTCTCCAGGCTGAGCAGGCCTAGCTTTCTCAGTCTCTCCTCTTAGGAGTGGTGCTCCAGGCCCTTGAACATCTTCATAGCTCTCTTTTGGACTGTCTTCAGTATGTTCAAGTCTTTCTTGTATTAGAAAGCACAGAATTGGACACAGCATTCCAGGTGTGGCTTCACCAGTTTCAAATAGAGGGACAGAATCATCTCCCTTGAACTGCTAGTAATACTTTGCCTAATGCAGCCCAGAATACCGTTAGCCTTCTTAGCAGCAAGGACACATTGCTGTGCTTATGTTCGTATAAGGTGAAGCCTAACTTTTCTCAGAGGTGCATGATGGCAGGACAAGACGCAATGCACACAAGGTAGAACATGGAAATTCTAATTAGGGAGGAGAAAACTGTTCTTACCATGAGGATGGTAAAATGTTGGAAAAGGTTGCTCAGAGAGGTTTTGGAATCTCCACTTTGGGAAATATTCAAAATTTAGCTTGACAAAGACTTGAGCAATCAGAACTAACTTTCAAGCTGGATCTGTTTTCAAAGCTGGCTTTGTTGTGATTGGAGGGTTGAATCAGATGACCTCCAGAAATCCCTTCTAACCTAAATTATCCTGTGACTCTGTAGCTTGAAACTCCAGGAAACATAGTTGGTATACAAAAAAAGTTCTGATGAAGCGCTGTAATAATTACGGTACATCAGCACAATAGTGTCTTTGTATTACAGACATAGCTGAATGGCTTAGGAACTGCCATGGCGTAGCTGATCATGGGTAGAATTCACTAGGAATCACCAGCTAAGCTTGCAGTTCCTTTGTGGATCTGTATGGTACTAGTCATACCTAAGCTATTACTACTAATACTACCTAATACTTCAAAAGTAATTTGACTGTGTCTGGAAATGTCTCAAGAATCCAAATAAAAGCACGTAGGAAACTTTTTCTATTTCTCTGCTTCTCCTTTAGATGTAGTCTGTTTGGACTGGATTCATTACATCTAACTTTAGAGGCTAAACCTAAGCTCGTTATTTCAGTGCTAAACGACTCTATGATCTCCCTCTCTGTTGTCAACAACGGCAAAATAGGTACTGGCAAAGGGCATTTTTGGTTGTTTTACATGGCTGCCACTCACTCTTCGGAGAAGTCTCTCTAGGGGATACAAAGAGACTTACAGCAAGCAAGCTCCTAAAAATCTGGTGACTGTAACATGTATCTTGTAGATTGTGGAGTACAGAGACATTCCTCTATCTTGGATCCTTGCCCCAGCTAGAATGACCAACTTCTCCCTTCTACTCCTTACAGTGGGGAAATGAAGGGGCTGCTCAAAGCCAGACTATAGAAACCCTAAAAAAGTCCAGAGGACCATTTTCTTCTCTGTGCTTGATCAGTGGGATTTAATTGAGGGATTCCTGGAACCTTCCATAATTCAAATTAATAATAATAATAATAACATTAATTTCAGCTTAACTAGGTGTACAATTTCACACTACCAGTTTGACAGCGAAGCTTGTCCCAGTCTGTCTCTAGTTTCTAATTATATATTTATACATTTTAGTCTGGGTTTCAGCATGAGTTACGTTAATGAATTTTAGTTAAACTACTACCAGTAACTAAAATTTACCCAGGAGTTGTGGTTTTATTGTGCTTCAAACAATACTTGAACATATGAAATGAATTGCTACTATGTGGAAAAAAAGTCTTACTAATGTTTTGATTATGACTACAACACTAACACAGAAAGATTCAAGACAGTAGTTTGTTGGTTGCTATGAATTACGCTGAAAGTGTTGAAAGGAATTTTATATCTGTAATGTTGATTAGCAAATTTTACTATCTGTCAGGTTTTTTGGCATGCTGTAAATAACTCATCTTCAAATAAT
>JANHGO010002116.1:0-31300 GCA_024606505.1 Aquila spilogaster
TATGTCCTTTTAAGATATACATTCAGAAAAAACCCACGTGTTCAGAATTATTCTCTTTTTTCCCCCACTTATTATTATAATACTTGTCACTTCAGAGGGGGCCCATGGATTTCAGACTTTGAAACCTATCCAGGAAAAGTCACGGGGTTTTTGTTTCTCTTCTTGTTTATGGGAAATGAATGTCTAAACTTAAATCATCCACAGTGTTTCTGTGATTTGATTGCTTTATTAGGAACCGTGTCTTGAATCTATGAAGGGAAATAAGATATTGGTGCATCTAGCTGGATGCTAACTTTAGGAGAGCTCTACACATGCCAGAACAGCAATACTGGAGCCATGTTTTAGGAATAATGAAGAGCGTGTGAACTCATGTGATCCCAAATGGAAGGCTCAGAGGAGATGTCTTTTCTTCTGCTCCTTCCCTACTGCCTTCCTTTCCCCTCGTTGACCCTGTGCTCAGTGTGAAGTTCTTGTAGTGCGCAGTGTTTTGTGTTCAGGAACAAGATGTCAAGCGGGTTTGTAGCTAGGCGAGGTAGGACACAACAGCTGCCAAATCAGCTCTTTGAAAGCTTACAACCTATCTGTCAGTTGTTGATGCTGCAGATCAGCCCTTTGGGCACACCTCTAACCACAGAGCCAGCCTCGCAGGCTCCAGCATCCACCTCCTCCTGCTACAGACGCTCTGGCTAGAAGAAACCCAGAACAAAAAGTCAGTGGTGATGTTTGAAATGCTCTGGTTTAAAGAAGCGATCTGTTTGGAGCTTGGAGGGAGGAGAAGCATAGATGTGGGCCAGTTCCAGTTCTTGAAAGCATCTAGGCTGTGATTTCATGGCTCTATGTGTAAGTAAAGAGGAGAGCAAAGAATAAATAGAAATAACCAAGAATTAAAAAAATACAAACCCCAAACAGTTTCTGTGGTAGTGGGGTCTAGTCCTTTTACACAGTTTAGCAGCTTTGCTCTCTCCCTGACTTTTATTGCAGATGAACAGTAAGTTGGCAGTTTGCTCTGCTGCCTGACCAAAGGTCAGTCCATGCGTTTTAAATACGAACCACATCCACTGTGCTGTTCCTTTCACATCAAGCCCCACGGAGAGCTACACAACAAATGTGACTTCTTTGTTCTTAATCCACTGTGTATACCTGTTGGGTACCTGGCTATAGTAGTAGTTGCCTTAATGGAGTCTTCATTTTGGTAACAGCAGAGAGATGGACACAAAGTATGTTTTTGCGTAGCCAATGTATATTGTCACCAAAACAAAAATGGTGTTAGTGGGAGGGAAAAAGAACCCATCCAAGTGTTGTGTGCCCTAACATCCATGCACATTTCCGCCTGCTTTATGACTATGTGAAAATTTTCGATGTTACTGATGTTATGAGTTAGCTGTACTTGGAAGGAAAAAGTATCTGTCTTTATGAATGGAATTAAAGCTCTTCCCTTGGAAAAGCCTACCTGTAGTCATACTGTTTGTTAAGCTGCCTCTCCATCATCTTATTTCATTGAAATCTAGCAAACTCAAGTATGGTTGATAGAGGGTGCAAAGCGTGTGTGTGGGCAGTGGAGCAAGGCAATAAACTCCTTATTTTTCTACTGAGCATCCACATAGAAGCTGCACACATGCAGGCCCCAGCAGGCTTTTTCCTTGAAGGTGACTGTGAAGATTTTGAGGAGCTGCTTGTTCTGTGCTTACGCCTCTGTGGCTTTGCCCCTCAGAGGGAGGATGCCAAGTGAAGAAGGTGTTAGAACTGCCCTGGGATTTCTGCTGTGCTGCAGACCGCTTGTTTTATCCAGGCGGTTCATTTACCCCCAGATCCTTGAAGGCAATGAAGTGCCTTTGAGCCTTTGCACCTCAGCCATTTTGGATCTGTCTCTCACCTGGAAAAGTACAAATACCAACATTTGCCTTCTTCAGGGAGACTGGTAAGAATGAGTTTGTTAAAGGTTACGGGGGGGGAGATCAATATTGCTGTTCTGCAGGCTGCAGAAACACAAAATCACTTTGCAACTTCACAGGTCCACCAGCATTTATGTGGGCATGGTTTGTTGCTTGCTAATTTGCCCATATTTCTTGGAAAATCAGGCAGTTAACTGCTAGACCTGTTATATACCACACTCCCAGGACTATAGGCTTAAGTTTTGATCCCTTGGTATTATATTATGTGGAGGACACTCCACACCCTGTTCCTTAGTGTTGCCTGTGAAAATCTGGCATGGCTTTGAACTGCTTTCCATGAGAACTTTCCCTGTTGATCCTAATGGCTTTGGTGAGAACAGGGTGCAACCGTGGCTGGCTCAGGGATCACTTTGTTGATGGTCTGGGCAAAGATGAATAGCCGTAACTCTGTGACTTGCAAAGGGATCCCAGCAAACCAGATCTGAGGGACACTGGTGAAGCCTGCGGTACCTGTGCATTATCTCCTCTTGGCAACTCAAGCTGTCTGTAAGAGACAGTTTCTTTTACTCTGCTGGCTATATGGGTGAGCACTGAGCACAGGGCACTGTTTGGTGAGCAGGAATTCACCCCCCCCACTTTCAGCAAGAGTTTTCTGAGGACAGGAGGTTGAGGCCAGCCTTGTAACAGGCACTGTGTGAAGTCAGGTGTGCAATCTGATAGGGGCTGGCAGCCCTGGGGAAACACGCCAGGGTTGCCAGGGAGCTCTACCTGCCCTCACTAGGTCACCACCAGAATTAGGCAGCCTTTGGAGTGGCTATAAAATAGCTGCTGCAGCTCCATCTCTCTTTTTGTGGCAGCACAGGGACCACTACCAGCCTTCTCAAGAGAACATTTCCTCCCCAAAATGTTGAATAATGAGAAGCCCGAATGGCTCGTAGCAGCTTAAGGCCACTGCTTGACTTGTCACACGCAGCTGGCTTTCTCTGCAATGGATGAGGCTCTTCCGAGGCACGCGATGAAACAAACTGTGCTCTTAGCCCTCAGTTTCTCTGCTCGTTGTGCCTCGGAGACCAGTGTGATGAGTTACGTTAGCTGTGATTAAAAAGCCAGCATCTACCCCGCTTAATGACACGATTACTCCACGCTTCCCTGAGCTGTGCAGTGACTGTAGCAGTAATTGCGGTTGCCAAACGCAGCTCACTTTAACAGAACAAAGTTCTCCTGGAGAATAAAGGTGGAACCTCACCCTTTCCTAATAGGGCAGCAAAGCCCAAACCTTTCCACATGCTTGATACCTCACAACCAGGAAGCTGCCCACTGTGGTCAGCTTATCATGCCTGTTGATCTACAGTAGCTGAGCTGGGTAAATACTGGGATCATTCTGCATAGTAGTCAGTTATTTCGTAGAAGTAATACTTTGCAGTTTACTTTGAAAGAGAAGTCTTTTTCCAGAGAGTCCTGATGTTGCACACATATGTGCCAAATGCTTCTTTTCACATTTCAGATCCAGCCTGGGGGAAGAAGCAGAAGTCTGCTTGGTCCATTTGTTGCCACCTAGGGTGTGAGGATGTGCTTCTTTGCAGACCCACCTGCTTGTGATGATAAGCTCTTAGCAAGTGGTCGAGCTAAGCCGCCTTTATCCCTCTGTCTCTGACTACTTTGCTTACATCAGCTTGCTCCAGGAGGTAACCTGGTCCACGGGGTCGCTTCCCTCTAACCCTTGCGTTTTTTCTGGAGGAGACTCTCTCTCAGCAAACACTGCCTGCCGCATCAGACAGTGCAGGAAACCGAGCCCCTGCCGCTGTGATGGATGCGTAGCCAGTTCTTCTCCGCAAAACCAGCTGCCTCCTGCCCCTGCGGCAGCAAGCCAGACTGCCAGGTCCCGCTTCCTTCTCCAGGCAGCGTTAGTCAGGCAGAGACGGTGAGTTCAGCTGCTCCTGCTGCCTGCGGGAAGGGAAGGGCAGCTGCCTGTGGCAAGAACAGGCGGCCACTGCCACAGAGCAGTGGGAGCGTATCTGCGCGGGTCCTGCCTCGACAGGACCCTTCCCGCCGTGCTTCTCTACCAGCTCTGTCAACACGGAAACCCGCGGCACCTTCTTACGGGTGTAATTAAAAAAAAAAAAAAGGTCGTGCTGGCAAACTTGTCCTCCTTCCCCTTGGGTTTGTGCTGGAGGCTTTCCTGCTGGCTCAGGCCCTACGTCAGACTCCTCGGGAATGACGAGGGTGCTTCTCGCCCGGCCGTGCCAGCGCTGCTGCGGTGGTGTGTGGCGGCGGGGCTCGGCCCCCCTTCTTCACAGGGGATGCCGAGATGCGGGGCCGGCGCATCAGACCCGGGTCTGGTGGAGGCCCTTAAGGCCCAGAGGGAGATTTGGGTTGGCGCGGTTCTTCTCACGCAAAACCCGCGGCTCACGGCTGCTGGGTTGGGGATGGCTGACGCTGTGCCGGCCCCATGGCTCTGCTGGAGGAGAAGGGGGGGGTGTCCTGCCCTCCTCCCAGCCGCGGTACCGACCGCCGGGGCCTTCCCGAAGCACCGGCTCTCCGGGAGGGGCAGAGCCGGACCCCGGCTAGCGGCAGCGGGACTACAACTCCCGTCAGCCCTCGCGGCCGCCCACGCTCCCGCCCTGCCTTTCGCGCCTCAACCGCCTCCGTTTGAACCTTGAGCCATGGCGGCTAACCCTGAGGAGGCGGTGGTGGCGGCGTTACCCGAGGAATGGCGGCTTTACCTCGTCCCCACCCGCGCCGCTACCTTCCGTAACTGGCCCTTCACCGAAGGTTGCGCCTGTACCCCCGAGAGGGTGAGCCCGGCGGGGTTAGCGGGACCCGGGGGAGCGGGGCCGGGGTCGGGGCCCGGCGCTGACGGACCCTCCCTCTCTCTCTCTGCCCGCAGATGGCGGCGGCGGGTTTCGTGCACTGCCCCAGCGAGAACGGCCCCGACGTGGCGCAGTGTTTCTTCTGCTTCAAGGAGCTGGAGGGTTGGGAGCCCGACGACGACCCCCTGTGAGTAGCAGGGTGTGGGGGGATTTGCCCCGGTGGAAGCTCCGCTCCGGCCGCGTCTTGTGTGCGTGTGTCGTGTTGTGAGCTGCTTTTCTTTCTTTTTTTATTTTCGCTCTTTTTCAGGGAGGAACACCAAAAACACTCTGCGGGCTGTGCGTTTCTTTCCCTTCAGAAAGATCCTACTCGCCTGACGCTGCAGGAGTTCCTGAAGCTGGACAAAGAACGAATGAAAAATGCAATTGTACGTAAGCGTCGGCATCGTGATGTTTTTCTACCCCCCCCCGTGACGCTGGAAAAGTTATTTAGTTTCTAGTCTTGGGATTGTTTAGCTGGCCCCTTGGTTCTTTACCGCAGTGCTGCCAAAGTGGTTTGTTGCATCCTGACTCGTGCTGGATCAGATGGCGTGTCCCGTCCTCGTTCTCAGCCTTTGCCTTTTGGGACACGCAGCCCGCTTTCCCCCTGAAGCTGAACGATGCTTAACTTAGTGGTAGACAGTAATGTATTGTTTTTATTCTTTGCAGAAAAAAGAAATTTCTCAGAAGGTGACCGAGGTTGAAGATGCAGCCAAGAGCGTGCGTCGTGAAATAGAGAATCTGGTCTCCTAGGCTACTGTAGCTTCTCACTTGCCGGTGACATCTGTCTTGTATGTGTGCTTTGGCACTGCCACTTTGACTGAATGGCTGTGTTTCCCGAGACTGCTTTCAGAATGCCCGTCTCCGTGAGAAGCAGACCGAATTCTCCTTCACTCACCTGAGTCTGTCCGGGAAGTAGCTGGGGTTTGATACACTGCGTACGTAATCTTTTTCTGCAGGGATTCTGCTGTTCTTCCTGTTGGTTTAATTAAGGATTACTACTTGTGGTTTTATTTGTTCTTTTTTTTTTAAGCCCAGCTCTTTCCATTATGGAGATGCTGGTAGCTCTGGTGCTAAAACTGGTGTTTCTTGCAAGAGCTGGCAGGCACTTCCATTTTTATACTGAATATACCAGTGCTTTTGGATACTTTTGGAAACAAAAAGGGGAAGGAGTTTTAAAACTCCTTCAGGGATTTAGGACTGTGGCTAATAATGTCTAATTACACCAAATCTTAAGTGTGCCTGGTATCCTTGTAAACTTCTATTTTTAGTTGGCTGCTGCCTCATGTTGATGCGTTTATAAATAAAAGTTGAAGGCAAAAAAGCAAAGTAATTTTACTCGGTTTTCTGGAGGAAAAGAATCTGACCTTTAATGCAATGAGCTGCACTGAATGCAGTTTTAACTTCAAAGTGGAAAATAAGCTAATCAAAGTACAGCTTGCAGTGCTATTGCTCGAGTGTCAAACTGTCTTAAGTGGTATTTGTCAGGTCTCCTTAAAATGTCCTTGTGCCTTGGAAGGTTTGGTTGGTCCCTCTCCTTGCACAGGTTTGGAAAGGAAAAGAAATCTGGCAGGACAGAGCGCGGTCAGTGAAGAATTGTGCTCTGAACTGTGGGGAAGGAACGGGGGAATCTTGTACAAAATATTTGGCTGTTATGGGGCCCGAGTTGATCGTACGGGGTTGTGAAGTCTGCAGACAGAACTGGACGCGTGCACTTAGGTGCTCCCAAACTCAAAGAACCTCCAGCTCCATCTTGGGGAAAAGGCGGTTGCAATCACACACTGACGAGACCAATGTTCCTGGGTTTCGTAAGTTTGTCCAGTGTTCCCTGTCCAAGCTCACTTGCAAACAATGAAATAACTTCATTATTTCCAGCTGTAACAGCCAAATCATATGCCGATTGCCCTTTTGCATTCTTCTTTTTTATGCTTGCATTGCAGCTGTAAATAAAGAACAGATTGTTTTAAGCTACTTAAATTTATTCCAAGTTACTGGAATAAGTGAAGTGGCTTGTAGGTAAATGTTGATGCAGAGTAACTTCAGAATTTCTGGATGCCTCTTTCTGCAGGGACACAACTGTGAGAAAAGAGCGCTGAGCCTTGGGCAGGCTCTGGCCCTTCACTATTGCCAACTAGATCTGTGCAAGCAGACTGTGGGTAGCCTGCAGCTGAGCTAGAGGCCCAGCTACGGTACCTACCGTAACAGGACTCGGATGCACTCCTCTCCCTCCAGTCCGAGCAGAACTGCCTCATGGAGAGCGGTGTTGTTGTGCCTGCAAAGGAGGAATGAGCAATGTACTTATTACCTAAGGAAACTGTCCTGGTACATGGAGAAGTGGTGTAGCGAATTAAACTAAGGCAAATGACACTAGGAGTCGCGGTGACTTTTTGCTGGTAGGCTTTAGTGTGGTTTATTGAATTAAGCTGAAGTGGATGGGGGAAAGAGTTGAATAGAACAGCAACTTTCCTGACAGAAATTATGAGAAGTCTTCAAAGCTGGCAACTGAAAGATGGACTGTGAATACTATTATCTTTGCTCAGTTGTAGCTTGGGTTTTTTTTTTAAATTTGGCTTTGAAAGTTGCTCCTGGACTACAGATTTGTGGAGGAGGGGTGGGAGGTTAATCCTCTCTAAAACTGGAGCACAAGTGCTTTTTTGGTAAAACTTCAAAAGACCCGAGGCAGAGCATCAGTGCTCACTTACAATCCTGACTGCTGGTCAATGTCAGCACCTTTCTGCACAAGAAGGGAGATTGCTTCCGCGTGCTTATTAAGGACAGCAACTGTGAGAGCAGGTCGGTCCTCATCGCCGATGCAGTTTGGGTCAGCTCCCTAGAATGCACAGGAGAGGGAAGGTGAGCTGTTAAAAGCCATAAAGATTCTCCAGCTTCCACCTTGCTTTAATATTATGTCAATTTAAGTTGGCAAATGGACTTTAGGCTCAAGACAGAGAAATGTTCAAATTGTGTGGTATTGTTTCTTCATGTCTTTTCTGAAAACGTTTGTCATCTCCTAGCTCAAAGCCAGAGTAAATGTGTATAACAAGAGCAGTCAAACTAGATCCCACAGTCAGGATGCACCTTACCACACAGCAAAAAGGAAGAGGTTATGCTTGTTTTTGCAATGCAGGGGACTTGACCCTAAACTATAAAATTAATATATTTTTCTTTCTGTGTGGCCTTGACAAACCCAGAGGAGAATGCCTTACACCCTGGCCAAATAGAAATTTGGGGAGAACGTATATAAATGTAAAATAGGCTGTTTCTTCTCTAAAATGCTCTTTCAATTTGAAGACAGTCAATTGTCTTGCAAGCATGTTGCCTCCTAAGCATAAAGAAGTTGCATACCAGGTGAATATTCATGCAGTAAATGGTCAAAGAGTTGGAAAGGGAAACTTCAGCAAGCAATAACTTACTTCCTGGAGCAATTGTTCTACTAGGGTGATTCTTCCTTTCCCATTTGGACCTAGTTCTTCTAGTAGTTGTCTGGACTCTGGCTGTGGAAACACAGAAAACAGCCAGTAACATTTCACATAGTGAAAATACAAGTAGGGAGGCCATATTTTGCCTTTGAGTAGAGGTGGAAAATGCACACAGTGGCATGAAAGCAGCGTAGCTGAGCCTCAGTATTACTAATCCATGACCCGTTGTTGGGAATGTCTTTCTGAATCTGAGCAAGTGTTGGATAACCCAGGCTAATATCTCACCATTGAGGTCTTGATTCAGCAAACATATCTGCAGATGATTAGCTTTACATCAATGCAGCTCTCCGGGTCTATACAAAGATCTGCTCACCACAGTAAAATTAAACATGGGTACAAGTTCTTTGCTATAGGATTAAAGTTTGAAGCTTCCAGAACTTGTGGAAGTATTTTATTTAAAAAATGAATATGTTTTGTCTCACAAAAGTTAGTTTACTAAATCTTAAAACAACCAACAAACAACAAAACCGAAAATCTTTTCCTTTTATTTCTTCCCAGCCTTCTGCCTCCTTTGTCTTCCCTTTTGAAAGCCCAATCACTTGACCAAGCATTTTTATCTCTGGAGTCGTATCAGAAAGCTCTATATCTTCTTCCACCTGTTGAGTTGGCTAACTGATCCAAGCTTAGATTAATGTATGTTTCCCTTTTGAAATTTTCCATGCCATTACTGACAGTCCATTTAGTAGGCAGTGCTTCCAGGATATTTGGCCTCTAGTGGAAGTAAAGCCTCGCTTCTTGCCTTAAACTGGCCCTCAGCTGTGCTGGCATCTCAGCTTGATGGGGAAACTGAGTTGACCTAAAAGCTTGTTGTGTAGATCATCATCTCCTGTCTAGTTTATAGTAGTTCTAGCACAGCCAAGGCTATGTCCTGTGGAGTCAAACTAAGTAGTGAGGTCAAGGGAAGACAATAATGTCTCCATCTGATGTTGCTTCTGAGAAAAACCTGTAACAAAATCAAGTCTGCAACAGTCTTTAGGCCTAATGCTGTGTCAGTAAAACAGAATGGGTCTGAAAATCAGAGCAACAATCTAATTAAGCTCTTAGGAGGAACAAAGTGTAGTTATTTCCAGTTCTGTAATAAATGTCAGTTACCAATGTTCAGGTTTTATATGAAGTTGGACTTTTGTCCCCTTCCCCCACCCCCAGTCAGCGTTAAAAGCTTTCTATTTTTATCCTTGGATGACCTCCTTCATGTTAGTGCTGCTGTATAGGTAGTTTTTCCTGTACTGGCAGAAGATACGTACAGGGAGCTTATCTTCTTTTTCTGTAAGTGTTCTTGACTTTGTTCTCTTTATTTTGCCTCTTGAATGGAAAAGATTATGATCATCTTTGCCTACCAGAAAAGGAAACAAGTGTTAATTCAAAGCAAAGTCAGTATCCTAGCAAGAACTTGGGGGAGAGATCTGGAAACAATTTATCCACAAAAATATTTTATTTTGTGTTGAAATGAAAGCAATATTTATCAGTTTTCTACAAGAGAAAGTGATGAAATATTTGTTGCAGATCAGACTGGTTTTAACAAAAGGTTTACACTCAGGCAGTCTCAAAAACTTGCTATTTTGAAATGAATATTCAATGAAATGTGGAGTTTGGGGTGTTTGTGTCTTTTTTTAACTAGCTGCAGCTATTCAACAAGCTTGACTCGGATTCATGAATTGTTTTGACCAAAAACCTTACACTTTTTCAATGCTGTTTGGCTCCCAAATGCTTAAGAACAGGACTAGAGGACCTTGAGTAGATATGTATGTCCATTATTTTTAAGAGACGTAATCTACCAATGTGCAGGAGGGTTGATAAGGAAATTACACAGCATGTGGGGACCCTTTGAGCTGGTGCTACAAGAGTGCCTGGAATGACAGTCACATTTGACACTGCAGAAAACCAGCTCCTAGTGCCGTGGCTGCCTCTTGACATGTCTCAGACTGGAAAACAAAGTGGATGAAACTTATATGTGAATTGAAGTATGTCGAAAGACACTACAGGAATTTCTGAATTCTAATGCTGACTTTACAACTAAAACCTAAGTCCAATATGAGATGCCTAAAATGCTGAGCTGTTACTGACACCAATGGAAGATGCAATTTAAGCTCCTCTGAAAACCAGGTGTAGAATTAATGTATTTCATCATTTCTTACCTTTGCTAAATGTGCCCAAGCTGAAGTCCCTGGCACAGCTCAAAAGTAGAGATAATATTGACATTTATGGCTCCTATTGTAAAAGAATATGCAAAGCATCTAAAGATTTATCACAAGAATAAAAACACTGCTATGAGCTGTGGCTGCAGTTTACTGACCTCTCCAGCTGTCCTCTAGGGATGAAGCATTCCCCTGAGTTTTTGACAGAGTCTGTACATTGCTTAAATCACAACTCAGCTGCATTTTGAGACTTAAAGATCAACTTAAGTAGGTGCAGAATGTGCCAATATATTAGTTTGCCTGTCTAGGTGTCTAACCTTCCAAGCACTACTTCCGTATTCTTGACTACTATGTTTTGTTGTAAAGATGGGGGGGAGGGGGTGGAAATCTCACCAAAAATAGTCTGACTGCCATCCTGTCCATCTCTGACTTCTGTTACAGTATTCAGGTAATGACTGCTGAACTTCACCGGTTTATTAGTATGAATATCCTGTAGAATCATCAAATGCAGGCAGTTAGTAAGATTATCATGTAATGCTGTTATAATCTTAGTAACACAAAACAGTGGTGTTGCATATGAAAAAATATATAGGCTTTTAATATCAGTCTCAAATTAGCCTAAGATAAATTATTATATGTAATCAAACTCTATTTTGAGGGAAAATAATGTAGCATTTTTTTTTCTCAACCTCGTGTTAGGTATTTGTTTTGATTTAGAAAACAAAAAGTGACACAATCTCACTTATCTGGATGAGAATCTTCATTTCATTGAAAGTGTTTCTACCACTTGAGAGATCTGATTAACTCCTCACTTGCAAAATGATGTGACATACCTTTTCAGGCACCACATGGCAAGGTAAGCTTGTTAAGATTGTACACAAGAGATACAGTCAGAATTTTGGATGTCTGAAATGGTAGATTTTCATCTTTGAAAAGCTGGCAATGAATACGTGGGTGGTTTTTGGAACATGGTAATTCTGGATGTAGGGATTTCAGGTGTTTGGATACAGATAACAGGAGCTCTGGCAAACGTTATCTCCAAACTACTGAAAATTACTAAGCTTGTTTTTTAAGAGCACAATTTGCAGACTGAAGAAAACGAGGATCTAAGATCAAGAGCTAAGGGGTGCTAGAATCATCAAACAACATCAGCTGAAAGAAGAATGTTAATATTAATAGCAAACTAATGAAATGCAAGATGATAGCAACATAATGATGAAGTCTGGCTTAATCAGATAAAGATACCTGTTCAGCCAGCTCCAACAGAAAAAGAAAAAGATTCCTTTCTCTGAAGTGATGAGTTAACACCCTCTGAACAAAAGAATTTCTTGTTTAGACCTGAATTTAAAATATATCAGCGTTACACTGACTGGTCTAGTGACAGCTTTAGACCAGCTGCCTAACAACGGGCCTCATTCCCCAAACTGACCTTGTTAATAGCAAGAGCAAAATTCAATGTAATAGTGACTTCATAGTCATCCTCACAGATGCTGGCAGAATTAATCTAGAGGGAAAGAGCAGCCGTTAGTGTCTCTTACAAAAAGTACACAGAAATAGTTTTAGGAATAATTCTTGCTGATTATGTTTATTATGGAGCCAATACACAAAATCACACATGTGGCCTTTGCCTACTTGTGATATTGTAGCAACACTTCCCGTCTAACTGAGAAAGGGGCAGGTGGTATTTTGAATAACTGGAAATATCAGAATGACTGAAACTCCAAATGAATCCAAAAGATGTAATAATGCTACGTTTCATGAAAGTTCAGTCATTTTCCACCCAGATTTTGCAGCTGCATGAAAGGCCGTGTTGTTCTTAGGACTCCTTACTCCTGGAGAACTGGTTGCTGCTTTAGTTGTACCAGTCTGTAGCAGCACAGTGTGTAGTAAAACGTGGGCAACTTTCTATATCAATTCATTGAGACAGTACTGCTGGCAAGAACGACTATTGAAGTTACACAAAAATGAGTGCATAGGGGATTACAAAGAAGTGGAATGAAGCTGACAAGGTTATATTGCAGCAGGCTGAGAACTCTGAGATAAGATTGATTATATTATATTTCTAATCCACATGAAAACTGAAAAAGCAGCATTAAACCCAGATAGTTGGCATCTACTTTGAATCACTTCTGTTACTTTTGGGGGCAGTGGTTTCAAGACAATGGGATGACAAAAGGCCAAGAAGCAGCAGGAATAGCCTTCTCTAGGCAATTTACTGTTTTTCAGGCATATCCTTTTGAATCCTCCAGCAAAGGAAACAAGTTGCAGTGGACCTATACCTCAACTGCACCAAGCAGATATCTCTTATATTTATACTTGTATTACAGCTTCTGAACGTACTGGTGGACCCAATAGGTCTCAGTGGGTATAGCATTCAGATGCAAAGTATCTGATGGAGTGTCAAACCTCCTGAAAGTGTAATCTGCCAAATGACAATTAGCTTTCTGACCCCCAGTATTCACACACTTTTTCTGTAGTTGTTTCTATGTGCTAAAATTGGTTTGGTTTTTTTTTGACTGGTGCATCAAATCAGTCAGGACAGGGTAAGAAATAGTGAGCCTGAACTGTAACAAGGGAAACTTAGGTCAGACACTGGGAAAAAGCTTACCAGTAGCTATTCCAGTTCAAGGAGTTCCTAACCCTACTTCTGCCTGCATCCCACTTCCAGGTGCTTGCTGCCAACCTACTTTTGTACTAGCACTGATGCCCTTTTTTTTCCCTCCAGAGCTATTTTTAGCCTGGGTCAGTCACCGATCCAGTCCACAGGACATTGCCACAAGCAGTTGTGCTGGCAGCACCTAGGAAGCAGTGTGAGGGGATGCAACTCCTTAACCCATCAGGGCTGCCAGAGAAAGGAATACAGTGCTGCAGCTGAACAGCAAGGGTAATTGAGGGCAGAAATGGACTGCCTGGGGCAATTGTGAAATCTCCATTGTTGATGAGTTTGAAAAGCTTCAAGACGAACATCTGTCAGGAACAGTTTAGGCAGAGTTGATCTTCCCTCAGGACAGGGACCAAATGATCTCTCAGTCATACCAGCCCTATCTTCTAAGACCCTTTAGGAAGAACCTCCAGTTTCCACCTTCTTGCTATCACCCCTTTAATCATTTTAATGCAGTTTGGTGAAATCCTGAAGACTACTTCTCCAGTAAGAAAAGCAATACCCTGTTCCTGTAATACTGGTATAGTTTATACTAGAAGTAGACTATATAGCCAAAGAGAATTGCTGCTATCTGCTGGTATCATCCAGCCCCGAGCAAAGGCAAGCATATCATCTAAATCCCATAGCTAGCAGGGCTTATTTAACTGACCAACTAAATAGATGTCAGTGATGTCTTCTTTTTCTTGATTGTCTGCTGTGGGATACTATAAAAGCAGCTGGGCAAGGGCTTTCTCACTTCTATCACTTCTCTTATAGCTGTGAGGTGAGAGAAGAATAGAAACTGCCACAGGAAAGAAAGCAGAAAAAAATCTTCAGTAAAAGACTGAGCAAAAAATGGAACAACAAAACAAGACAAATTACACACAGAGACAGGTCAAGGTCTAAAGAAAAGGGAGGCATTTATTTTTCCAGTGTTTATCTAGCAGCCACAATAATCTTTTCGTAACACTCCATAGGAAGACATTACTCACAAGCTCCTTCCTACCTTTCCCATTTGAGGTTCTCCGATCAGTGCTCTGAATTCAAGGTTGTTCTGAGCGTAGCTTCTAAGGTGAGCACAGACATGATCCAACTGTTTTCTCCAGTAACCTGATCAGAGAGAGTTAAGCAGGAGAAAAATCCCTAAAATTGTGATTCACATTTCTTCTACTCATGTGATGGATGATTTAAAAGATAGCATGTTTTCACAGAGACGAAAAAGAATTTGAATTTTTCTTTAGAAAATTCATCTGATCAAGAAAATGAGAAGCAAGTTATACCCTAAAAAAAGGTAATATACTGTCTAATCCATAGGCTATAATTCATTCCTAGGCACCTCAATTCACAACAAAACCATGTCTCTGAATCGTCCTTGGGAATCAAAACTGGCCCTGTGTGAAGGAGAATCTCACACTATTCCAGATCATTAAAAAAAAAATAATTCTATATTACAACTAAGCAATTGTGCATTATTCAACTGATTTTTAGTTGATTTGAGATCACTGACAGGTACGCCAAATCTGAAAACTGCAGACATAGTAACTCAACCTATACAGCATTCTGGTCTGTGTAAATTACTCCCCAAATAAATGCCTTAAAATTATATAGGGGAGAGCATATTAAAAGCTTGAGCATTCCTGCTCTTTTGCCTGTCAGGATCTCTGGGACAGAGTCAGCATTCCTTTATGCTGGTACAGGGCATGAAACATGAGGGACTGAATGCGCCTGGATTAAAAACTCGTCTTAAGCCATTCAGAGTTTTTGCAGCTCCTGTCCAAGTATTTCTGAAGCAACGTTCCATTTTCATCAGAGAAAGAAACAAAAGGACTTGTTCTTATTCTTAAGTGATTGTTATCAGGATCTGGCTAATTTTATTTTTGAGCATACTTATGGAAAGTACAGAGTATGATTTATTTTGTTGTAGATAAATAGTGTAGGCTTGGTAACGTCATTTAACTTACACAGTGAAGTTGCTCTGACCTTATCCTTCCCTTCATGTTAAGTGAAGCTCAAAACAGTAAAAAAAAGCCAAGTCAGAAGAGAAGTGCTGCTGTCTGACTTTTACAAGAGAAGGCAAGTGCACAAGGATTTTTGTGCTTGGAGGACTCTTCCAAGATGTAACTGGTAGATACTATGACAAACTAAAACAGCAAGTCTTATTTGTCAGGCAGCTTTAAAGAAATATAAAAAGAATGATCCACAGAGCAATATAAATTGTTCCCTGCCATGGTCTCACATGCAAAAACTAATACAAGTTGAAAATAGTAATTAAAAAATCTAAGCTAAACTACTATTTGGTGAGTGATCCCTCCAGGGAAGTCAGTAGTATTTGCAATAAGCTGGTTCATAACTAGCCCAGGTACCCAGATTTTATTTTAAAAAATCCAGATGGCCAGGAATATATTCCTGCATGTTTGACATTTTATTACATCTAAAAGGATTTTTGACAGCACTGATGGAATACTTTAATGCATGCTGTCAATAGCTGATTACACCTATATCACACTGATTTACTGTTTGTTATAGTAGAAAAGAAGAGGCTTCTTTGTAAAGTTTACCTGGTAAATGACAGTGTTACTTTTTTTTTTTTTTTTTCCTCTCGGCACTATTATGGGCCAATCCTTTATTACCTCTGACTAAATTAAGCTCCCTGACATGTTGAGTCAAGTGTTGTATTTCCTACGGTGATGTCTAAGAGAACATGCCACATTTCAGAACAAGGGTGTAGGAAAACAGATTTCCCTAGTGATAATTTGAAATATAAGAGTGCATCATCTGGATATTTATACAGAGAGTCAAACAGGAATTTCTAACATTCATTAGCAACTTTTTCTACCCAATAGATAAATAATTCTGCTAACAGCCTGAGGAAAAGAGCTAGAGATGGGATTGTAGAAAAGAGCTAGAGATGGGAAAATGGGTCAAAAAAAGTAACTGCTCCTCCAAACCATGGTTTGATGCTGTAGTGATTTAAAATTAATTTATTCTCTGGACTGCACAGCTGGACTGCCCTGTGAGATTAAAGACAATTTTGCAAATTGGGCCATTTATTAGGTCCCTAATTAATAAAAGTTTTCCCAGGATAGTAAAACTAAAATCTCTAAAAATTGCAAACTTTTTAATGACAGCAAACAGTCAAGTGATTCCACAAAGAACTAACTGACCAAACCAGGGACCGTGAGACAAAGTTGTCTGCAGTACTGACACAGTAGTCTGTGCATGGACAGTCTCTGCAATGAGTGATGTAGATGTACTGATACCCTCGGGGGGCTGGAAGATGGGGCCTACAAGAGCTCTCAAGGTTTCTACCAACCCTACTTTTGGTAATCCTGTTACGAATCCCTTTCTCTAGTTTAGTTTCCTTTGCTTCCAAAACTTCTATAATTTATTCCACAACAGCACCCCAAACAAGTTCTTCACATCGACAAGCCTCATCATATTTTTCAAGAGCTATGATCCCCTGTGTCTCAGAGTTTTGTTTAATGATACTCCCAGCAGACATTATCGCAGTTCTAACTGAACTTCATATTGTTGGGGGTGAGGAGGGTGCTGGGAGGTGGGATTGTCATTCAGTGGTTTCTGATTCAAATATAGGACACCTGGCCCTGATCTTGTAGGGTCTGAGGAAATCAAAGTACTAGCAAATTAGTAAGGCTGCACAGGGGTCAGTAACAAAATTTTGATATTGCTGATAGGCTTTCTTTTAGCTATTGATGGAGATCAGCGATTGAATTCTAAGGCACTGCATTTACAAGTGACTGGCAGGAAGACAGACTTGTAAACACACAGATCAGTGTCCTACTGATGGCACATTCCATAGACTATAATCTTTTCAAGAAAAAGCAAGGTCTTACATTGAAGCTTTGTTTAGAAAAAAAAAAATCAAAACTCCTTCTAACCTTTTCCAGGACTAATGGCTGTCAGGAGAGGCTTACGATCACTCATCTTTTCCAGCTTCTCTTTTTGTGAAATCAGCTCAAGCTGCTTCTTTTCCAACAGTTTGCTAGATGGGTAAAAAAGTCCAACGGTTTGGGTTCCTTTATCTTCTCTTTCTTTTATTTCTGCCCTTGATTTGGGCAAGGAAATAGGAAGAGGCTGCCAGGCAACTTGAGCTTGAAATTGTTTAGCCTGTGGGGGATGGAGGGGAAGGAAAAGTGTAAGTAATATAATTAGATGTAATTAAATGGCTTACAAGCAGAAATTAACTAGAACAGTACACAAAATTGTATAGGAATGAAAAAGCTAGCAGGAAGAATCATTAACAACTCTTGATTTTAATTACCAGTCTGTAACAATGATGCAACTTATCACAAATATTCAAGCAACAGCAAAACTCTTCACCATTGCCAGCAGAATGACATGTATGCTTCTGTAGGACAAAAACTGGCTTTGCTAAGTATCATGGTCTTTCTTAAAACAGAGTTTAAAAACACTGTTACATATGCATGAAAGAATACCTTGTATCAGCAGGACACAAATAATTCACAAGTAATAAGATAAAAGTACTTAGAAGTAAAAATTTTGAAAAGCTGATTGTTTCTCACTTTGCTATTTAGAATAAGGCTGGATTGAGGCCTTTGGCTAAGGCTACTTTTCAGCAGAAAGCAGTTCTCAGAATAAACATATCCTCGGTTTTGCCCTCAGCAAGTTCACAGACCACAACATTGTCTCAATGAGGAAATGAATGGAGTTGTGCCGATCTATACCTGCAGTGGACTAGCCTTTTAGCTGTGTTCAAACCTGGCTTTGTAATACTGTGTGTCTTACCTCAGAAAACCCCAGCGAGTCCCCGGCATCCTTGAGACTGCCATTCCAAGAACCCACCCTTGATGGGGGCTCTATGTAAACACCGCAGGACCCACAGAAGCGAGCGTATGGATGGTTGCTTTTACCACACTTGAAACAAGTAAAGTAGGATGGAGGAGGTCCAGGCTGGAAAGGTCAATGAAACACTTGTCACTACAGACACATATGATGCATGGTTCAGGAATGATAAAAGCAGTGGCATGAATTAAAAGGAAGTAAAGTAGCACTACCTAAAGCTATTAGATTAGAAATATTAACCAGGATACCAGACTGTTAACATACTGGCAGATGAAAGACAGTAAATCTTCAGATATCTCAGCACTATGCTATGGAGGCAAACATTTTTTCAGACAGATCTAGCATTATGGTATGTTATCTTCTTAACATCTACTTTCAAAAATACTTATTTTCTTTGGCAAAGCCCTGTAATTACTAGTCTGGTGGTCTGATACTGAATATGACTGCAATTCTTTCCAGTTCAATTCTAACACCACCACCAGCACCCCACCGCGAGTCCCCTGGTACAGTACAGGGCCAATGGTTATGTATGCATATAGGGGAGTGTTTCAAATTTTATGTAGACTCAGCTCACAGAAAAAAAAATATTCTCCTTGAGTGTGATCTTAGATTGAAACGTTATACCTATAAAAATATGTGCCAGGGGAAATAATTGTTTACATTGATTGTACCATGCAAAAGCTCTACTGAGCAGCAGCGAAGTACTTGTCTTTACTGAAGTTAATGAGGCCTTCAGCCAAAAAAATTACATACATCATCTCATCTCTGTTAATTGCCTGTATAGGTGATCATAACCCAAAGTAGATACGGGAAAACTTGCATTAGGTTAGCCTATAGTTTAACCTTTGATGGATAAGTTACTTTGGCAGAGTATACGGCTATTGCATCCCAACTGATGCAATGAGCTGGTGCTCATTGACCCATGGTAATTTGTTTACATCTCTAAACCCTTAAGTCACTGACTGATGTGGGGTCAGGATGTCATCTAAGCCCTTCATTTTTCTTCACAGAATCCTATATGCTCTAAGCTAGTATTTTGATAATAATAAGCTGTGTACTAACTGACAAGAGTTTTGCAAAGAGAAGTTTGAAATTACTGCAGATCACAGATGAGTAAAAACAGATTAGTCAACACAAACACCGAGAGCACGTGCCTTGGCTCCACACCAGTCACAGAAACGTGCATCGCAGTGGTTAACACGATTGCATTTTGAGCACGAAACTGTCTTCCTTTGCTGGCTGTGGTAAGGTGGGGGGGTGTCTCCTCCAAACATGGGCTAATAAAATAAAACAAGCATGAGGGAGAAAATACTTCTTATGAAGAAAAGTTCACAAGCCAAATAAGGGGAAAGAGGAAAGCAAGCTACTTTGATAACATAAAGTAATATTCAGTCTAAAAGAATTATTTCAACTTAGAATAAGCAACAGACTAACTTGTTTCTAACCTGTAATTTTTTCATTACAAATCACAGTAAAATATGGTATGAATTAATTTTAAAATATTTTTAGCAGAACTGAGCACAAAAAAAAATATTTCCTTATCAATCGTGTCCTTTTACACTGGGTATTTATTAATATGTCCCCATGTATAAGTACACTTGAAGTTAAGAGGAAGGTAAACTTGTATTTTCAAATCCAAACCACAACAGCTATTTTTCTTTGTACCTTTCTTTGTAGTAGTATGGCAGGGAGAGTGTGTTCAGACAATGAGTTTTCTCTCAGTTTGATGTTTGCTACATAAATACTTTTTCGCACTCTTTTACCTCATACAAGTTATATATTACCTAGCTTTCCTACTACAATTAACTTATATGGTATGCAAAAGAAAACAGATTTTCTAGCTGAAACATCTAGAGGTTGATTACAGATCCTAGTTAGGACAAATAGGTCTTAAAATGTTTTGTTAGGTTTTTGCCTCAGGGCTTATGCAGTTTATTTTCTCTGCATTAGGAATATGGATAAGGAACAGAACCCAAGGAAAATTATTTTGATTACAGACACCAAAACGGCAAGTGAGCAAACACGAAATAGCCCTATTTTCATCTGTGGCCTGCATTGCAATTTGAATGATGTAACTTGGGGGTTTGTTTGGAAGATAAAATTTATAAGAGCACAAGTCTAAACATGTTCTAAATCTTAATTATTTAATAACAATTAATAGTAATATCAACATTATTACTAATTATTAATTGTTCAGGAATGACTATTGTTATCACTAATTAACCACTATTATTAGTAAAATTTCTGATTACTATTAATAATAATTCAGTAAGAATTTAACTTTCTCTCTTAGCTACTACAGGTCTCACCATTCCAGTCATATGCCTAACTACACATGCAGCTACATATTAATATCTACATTCAGTGAAGCAGTTAAACATATGTTTATCTTAGGTAAATACAGATTCCTACTGAAATTCACTTTGAAATGACACCTCAGTGGCTATACAAGAGACCTTTGCCTCTAGCTACTGACAGTTTTAGAATTCAGGATGTTGCCAATATAATCAGAAGATTTTAACTTGCAAATCATTATTCTTCTCTCATTTCTGTATTTATCACAACCTAGAGAAGTGAAATGTACCATAAAGTTTTCATACAAGAGTTTTGTCTTCAGAAGTGAAAGTAAAATTCTTCTAAGGAACCAAATGAGCAAGCCAAATGGGGAGTTGAAACCGACAGCAATTTTAGGGGGAAGATTTATTGTTGCTTTTCTCACCTCTGTGCAGAGTCACAGCCAAATACAAGCACAGTAGCTGTATGCACATAGGGGAAGCAGCAAATGGAGATAAGAAAAATAACGTAAAAGAATATTTTATTTTCACAAAATAATTGAAAATCAACAACAATGATCTTCCTGATGTATATACTCAAGTTTTCTATTGCAATTGAAAATAATCTGAACACAAACAAGACTCCCTTGGAGCCAAGACTAGTCATTTTCTAAGAGCCTCCTGAGCTTTCACAATGGCATTTGCAATGCTGACCTCCACAGGAGAAACTTGAAGGTATATGATACACTTATGTTTAGCTGGACATTTGTGATGGAGCATCTGTGGGAGTACTGGGCTTGAATATGCCATAGGGGAGGGATTCTCTGCCTTTGTAACATAGGCACACAGGGATATGACTTCAGTTTTCCAAAGAAAAAGAATGTTATTCTTTGATTTGATTAACTCTAGTACGATTGATGCAAGAAGCCTTACCGTCTGTATTTCAGGCAGTTTGCTTTCACAAGTCACACAGTGTTTATGGTGAAGAGGATTCCCTGTGCCACACACCTCACAAATTACTTTACCCTTTTAAACAGAGAAAGAATATATTTCACATGGTATTTGAAAACCGTGAACAACAATAAGAAGAAGAGGACTTGATCTTAGAAAGTGCTGTGGTTATTCAGCCCTGCAGATAGAAGAGATCCTTCAAGTATGTGCTGTGGGCTTCAGACTTTAGTTAGATGACCATATTGCCTGCTCATCACAAATCTACATATCTTGGTGACATTTTTTTAAAAACTATTGTACAGTTCCATCAGGAGATCCAACATCAATACATCCAGATCTTTTTATGTATTAGTGTCAGTTTGCTTAGTCACTGCACTCACACAAAACAGATAGTCCAGTGTCTGCAAGGAAAATTAATAATAATAATAATATACCATGAGGGTGCCCTAAAAGATCTTAGCATGGTCACTATCAACAAGTGAGTTTCTACCAGGGCTAAGAATAATGAGTCTGATATTTTGACTGTTGGGACCAATTAGTTCAGGTTTGTTTTTGCACCTACATGAAGGTTGTCATAAAACATTAAATTTGGGCCAATGTCTATAATCTATTTTGACATCAAGCTGATAACTGCCTCAGATTATGAATCGCTTTTGTTATCTGACAGTCTTCAGTCAATAGGTTCCTTTCAGCATCCTTCTCTTTCCAAAAATATTCCCTTGCAATTATCACAGAACCACAGGATGGCTCTCTCTAGTATGTCCATGTCTCTTTTGTACTGGGGAGCCCAGAACTGGACACTGTACTCCAGATACAGTCTCACTAGTGCTGAGTAGAGGGGAAGGATCACCTCCCTTCACCAGCTGGCACGCTTCCTAAATGCAGCCCAGGATATCATTAGACTTTTTCAAGCAGATCCCTGAAAAGGCCAAAGTCTGCTCTCCTGAAGTCTGGGGCCATGATCTTGGTTTTTGCCCTTGTTCTTTCCTCTCAGGGTCCTGAACTCCACCATGTCACGGTCATTGCAGCCAAGGCTGTCTTTGACCTTCATATCCCCAAGAAGCCCTTCCGTCTCTGTAAGTATGAGACCCAGCAGAGCACCCTTCCTCACTGGCTCCTCTATCACTTGCATCAAGCAGTTGTCATCAATGCTTTCCAGGAACCTCTGGATTGCTTATGCCCTGCTGTGTTGTTCCTCCAGCAGATATCAGGGTGCTTAAAGTCCCCCATGAGGGCCAGGACCTGCAAAAGTAAGCTTACTTCTAGCTGTCTGTAGAAGGCCTCATCCACTGGTTCTTCCTGATCAGGTGGTCTACAGCAGACACCCACTACAATGTCACCCATACAGTCATGCGAGTCATCTCTCCATGTCTCTGTGGTCGCATCAAGATCATAGCCCTGCAACTGCATGCAGATCTCTAATTCCTTATATTTACTCCCCATACTGCTTGCGTTAGTGTACAGGCACTTCAGAGAGGCACGCCAGCCAGCATGCTGATTTCACAGAAAGCGTCTGGGGGTGTGCCTTATGGGCACTTCCTTGCTTACATGCAATTGCTTGAGGTGACCTCACTTAAGCCCTGTTTTGTTGATTAAGTATTCCCTTTTGTCTACCTCATTCAAGACCGTTTGCTTGTCAGCCCTGTCCATCACTCCCTCACAGGGCTGCTGGTAACCCTCCCTTCCCCCGTCGTTTCTCATTTAAAACCCTTCTTCCTAGCCCAACTCTCCTGCTGACAAAGACACCTTTGCCCTGTAAGCAACCACTTGTGGACATGCAGTATCAGTCCTCTCCTCCTCACACCCTTTCCTCTGACCAGGGAGATTGAGGAAGGGCCCTACCTGGGTTCCCATACCCCTGGATAGGGAGTATTTTTTAGGGCAAATTTTGTCTAGTTAAGACCACTGGCACTTTTGGATCAGTGACTAAGACTGCACTCTAACGTTGTGGGCATATACCTACCCACTGCTCCAGTCCTGCCAGCCCATGTGTGCTAAGCACTCACAATCAAATGAGGTACACAGTGTAATGAGGACACATTTAATAAATTCCAAATGCTTAGCAATACTAAGGCCATAAATCACAGAATCATAGAATATCTCTCTACTGAACACAAGTGCATGCATTCCTGTCATTCACACTGCTACATCATGTGCTTTTCAGCCTGCCTTCCAGATCTTATGTGGTTTACCTTCAATGATTATTTCTATTCAAGGTGGTTTTAATCCTACTAACTCTTAAAGCTGCCATAATGTAATTACATAAACCCAAGTTGGATCAAAATATTTGTAATGAAGTCATCTGTTAGAAAAATGCATGCCAGGAGGTAAATTACTATTTTGTTGTATTTACTCTCAATTACCTTTATGCAGATGTTGGTTTGGGGCTGCAGCTGTGGAGCTATTGGCGACTCACATACAATGCAAGTGGGTGTATTCATTGGCACAAGATGTCTGCATTCAAGACATGGTGCCATCTGAAGAAAAAGCCACATCACAGCATATTAAGGACCATAATGAGATTATTAAGATTATAATGAGGTTTTCCATATTTTCCTGATTAGAGTCTACATCAGCAGCAAAGTCACTGGAAGCACAGCAACTGACAGCAACAGATGCTGATCTTGATCCTTAAAGATCAAAGGCTATTGAGAAAATATGAAGACAACTGGAAAAAAAATGCTTTACTGACTACTAAAAATATGCCAGAAAGGTACTAAGTTAATTTTCAGTAAATTTAAAATGCTACTATAAAATGTGTGTGGGTAGTTCAAATTCTCCTAATTATGACCCTAATCAAAAGAGGTGCTGAATACTCTCAGTCATCACTTGAAACTACGGCATTGCCCCAGATAGGACAACTTTCTGATGATACAGGAAAAAAAAATACACCATTGACTTGTTAGATCAAGTTACTATCTCTTGGGAAGAGCTTAGACAAGATAGTTACAGTTACTGTAAAAACTCGGTGCTCTTACATATGCCCACACATGGCACCGTTTAAGGTTTCAGGCATATTAGATGGACCTTCTACAGCTATGACATAGGCACTAGTTACTAACTAACTGCACTAGTTAGCACTGGAGTAAGATGCATATGCAGATTCTGAAGATGCGGTGGTTGTTGTTGCAGGATGAGGAGGAATCTGAATTTGGTGATGTTTCCTGGCACAAGTGAATAAAACACAATTTACTTTTTCATTGTTATACTTATTAAAATACATGGCACTTGAAGCAATCTATGGTTAATTTTGCCCATCATTTAAGAATTACATTGGGTCCACTGCTAAAGGTATTGAACAAAATAAAACAATCAGAACAGAGCTTCCCAAATGAAAGTGTGACTAAATAATGGTTTTGCCAGCATTGAATGTGTGATTTGCCGAGGAAGTTGGTTTCTCCAAAGAGGATTTGTTGATTGTTATGATGTTTTGCTGACCTGCGCTCCTTCAGGGGGTGGGAAGCGACGTACTGGCACAGGTGGGATGGGAGATCCACATTCCTGACAGAAGTGAGCCAAGGGGTCAGACAGGCGAGGTGCAAAACAGTATGCACATCTGAAAATAAGAGCAAACTGGCTGAGCTTGTTTTCGTATTGTACTGCTGCATAATAATGATTAATCTGGAACCTGTTGTGACAGGACTTAGGCCATTGATTTCTCAGTTGTGGTTTCCAAGCTATGGTGGCCCACCGGACCATGCCCCAGCATCCATGATATGAGGTTCTGGACTCTAAACAGCTTTGCAAGGTAGAAAGCTCTCTGGCTGCTATGGGGTTTCATACTTTCTTCCTCATTATGGGAGGCAAACAAGTCTCCTGACACACAATCTGTATCAGGCCTCACTGCTGCAACACGGGGAACCACTGATGTAGACCACATAACCCTTTCAATAGTGATAAGCACTAACGTTCTGTGAGACCACTCCAGTGAGCAGTTTTCACCTACAGCAGTGAGGGCTGTACTCTAATTTGAAAAGACAGCTTTTCCTCTGATCCTACAGGTGTTAGGAATTTTTTTTTTTTTTTAAGGATGATAAGATAGTTGATAACTGTGTATGGTGCGATATAAATAAACCTATATGTAAAGAGAAAGAATTTTCAAAGCCCTACCTAGATCGCATTCTCATTATGAGCCAGTGTCTGTCTTTGCTTTTCTCATTTTTACAGAGCCCCACATTATTATCAACTTGGTTGCAAAAGGCAATTGCTTGTTACTTTCCAAGGGCAAATATGTTAAGAGAAGAAGTCACTTACCTGAGGAAGTCTGTTTCCCTCTGGATCCTTGCCACCTGTGTGCTTGCTAAGCTTTTCCGGCTAGTCACTGCAGAAGAACTAGCAAACTGAAATAAAGGTAATTCTTTAGCCTTAGTAAGCGAATATTTGCAAAATGCATGTAAGAGTAGCAAAATCAGCTAGAGACATTATTTGAGAAAAACTGCACTGAAATGCATTGCTGCAAGGAATATCTACTACACTTGATTCCCCTATTAGTTGCATTAAGGACCTACAGCTTCTTCCAATAAAAACAAATCAATGTCTTGCTATTTACTTCCAAGACAGCCTTACTGAATATTAAGTTTTAAATATCAACTTGCCAACCTATAGCAATAAATATTTGCTAATTGCAGATTCAATAATGTATTAGAAGAGAATTAGTAGGAATGCAGGCATTGTTAATTTGCTTTGCCTGGTTTTGTCCTTACTGATAACTGTGTATTGCTTTGGGCATTCCTATTCCAGCGTCTCATTACCAGTAAATTTAAATTAGTAGTGTGTAATACAACCAAAGGCATTAATTTCTGAAAGATTATATGAGAATGATCACAAATCTTCACATCTGTATTTTTTTAGAGCTCAGTTCTGATGACAGCCTTTTACAGTTTTCCTCAACACCCCTTTGCTTACCTGTAACGACTCTATTGGTGGGGCTGAGACGGATTCCTCTCTGTACTCTGTTGTTTCCAAATGACTGGCAAGGAGCTGTGGTCCTTGCAGGGACCTGCGAGTAGTCTTTCTTTCTGTTTCCGAGTCTAAAATTACAATCCTGTGATTCCACTGTCATTCACTTCATGCAGTTAACATATACCTTCACATGAATGTTACTTGCTCTCACTTTAAATTCCAATAGCTAAGCATATTTGAAAATGTATTTGACATCCAGATTTTCGGTTCAAATAAACTGCATGGAATTACAGGAAATCAAGCTAGCAGAAACCTCACTCCTCTCTGAAAGAACTTACTTTTGTATTTTTCTCTATTTATGGTTTTCTTCCTTCCCCCATGCTCAGAAAAACCCCAGCTCCTAAGAGTAAGTTAATGAGTAAACATTAATACGATTCCCTGCTCTTAAACAGTCTCATTGCCGTTACCATGGAATAACAGGCTTTATCTATAGAGAAAATCTGGGTCAAGCTTTCATTTCTGCTTTGTGTATTTATTTTGGAATCTTACTGCAAGCAAACATCAGTAAAGAACTCCGTAAAGGATTTGCAATCCCATCAATTTAACAGCATTTTCTGGCACAAAGGGAAATATAGACTAGGCCTTGTCATGTTGCTGAGAAATGAATGACATTTTAGTATGTTTTTAAGAGGTAATGTGAAATGTATGGAAGGTAATTTTTGTTCCCTATTTGCAGTGTTGAGCAATCGAAATTGGAATTCCCAGACGATGTTCTGTCTTCTGAGATGGTTTTAAAATTACCCCTATTTTACCAATGATATAAGGGGAAAACTTTACACTATTTTCAACTAAGACAGAAGTCTATTTTAGTTTTATGAAGTTATACTATACCCTGAAAATCTTGGGGTGCTTCACTCCAGGCAGGCTTGATTTCCACATTCACTCCATTCTTCTTTGGGTTTGTAGTAAACACTCCAGCTTCCCTCTCCTAAAAAGTAATTCCATTTGAATTCTAAATGAAATTTTTGGTTTTGCTCTAATCCTCTCTTGCTATAGTTATTTGTTATTTTTTAAAAATACATGATTAAGGTATTTATTTTTGATACAAGCATTTGAAAAGCTTACATTATAAATATATTTTTAAAATATTTGACCTGAATTGGTGACAAAAGACCAGTGAAAAAAAGAAAAAAATAATGTGCCCCCTTGAAATTTTAATATTACAAAAAGGACTAAGGCAGCAAAGATGGGAAAACAGAGAAAATAAAATATATTAAAAGTATAGGCAGTCAAGGTCTAATCTCTAAGTAATATCATACATACAACATTTTATATTCACACAAGGGGTTACCATTGCTAAAACTTACCTGTGTGGCGATATATTTTAGGAAATTCTTGTCATCATCTTCAAGAGAGAAGAGGATGTTTGGTTGCTTGTACTCTACCAGAAACACCTTTGTTACAACTGTACTCTCCCTGCAGTCCCTGAAAATCAATGTTCACAAAGCTATGTACATGCCACAAACCCATGTGCAGCAACAAGAAAATCACTGATGAACACGGCTCATTTGCTGAAACGTCTCTACCAAGCTTCTAAGCCATTATTTCAGTTGATAAGTATAATCCTGGGCAATACTCTCAGGAACTACTGCTTTGTTTTGTTCTTTTTTTTTTTTTTTTAAGTTTAAAATGTGCACGATAAGAAGTTACCAATAAAATATACAGATACTTTAATCCCTCAACTTCTTTTACGTATAAAACTCTTGATACTCCTGTGTCTGCTTTCTGGGGTAACTACTGTTTGCCAGAGTTACAGAAAATAGAGGAGAGCAAGACTTTTCTTCTATTCATAATACCATATTCATTTTCCTAGTCAAACAGCAGGTAGCATGCTATTTATTTGATAAAACAACTGTCATTCTCTACTATTTATTAGATTACAGCAGTAACATTGAAATTGCTGTAAATGCCCAATTTAGGATTTATTGTCATTCTAGAGCATCTATTTAGCACACCTGAAAACGTCTTGATAAAAACATACTGGAAACAAGTGTTAATCTAGGTAGTGATATCAGAAAATACATATAGGTCTAGGTTTTGCAAGTCCCTGCACAGGGAATATAATGTTGTTAGATTCCAGTGCAGACACAAGCAAAGGCTACCTGCAGGTGCTAATAGCAGAGAACAGCAAGCACAAATCCCTGGCTGGAGTGAAAGTTTCTGCTCCCTCGCATAAGGGAAAAGATAATGCAACAGATTACAGACAGAGAATTTATGTGTCCTCTCTCTGTCACTAAGCATGAAGTTTGGAGAAAGTCGGTGGCTGTGCAGCAAAATCCAGCTTTCTTTCCATGTATTGTATTTTTACTTTACCCTTGCACATACAACATTGTTACTTAAGCCGTGAGGTTTAGCATTTGGTCCTCCTTTGGGAGAAACTAAGCAAATTCCTGGGAAGACCAGCTTCTGTAAATCTGCTGAATCACTAGATGACCCCAGAAAACACCATACTAGTTCCTCTGGCATTTTTAATGATCACGCTCAAAAGGATGAGCTCTAAGTATAGGATATTTTACTAGTTTCTCACCCACAGCCTCTACGCATCATTGGCCTACTTCCACAGCCCAGGAGATGAACATCCGAGAGATAATCCAACTGCACAAACACTTAATGGATAAAAAGTGTTACGAGAAAGTGAAGTCAATGCAACCGATGCAGATCACTTAGATTGCAAACTGACTGGGGAAAGGGGTGTCTCTCATTTGCAAGGTATGGAGTGCTCTAAACAACACGGCTCCAAGCCATGACTGGGATATCTGTCCCTTGCCAAAATACAACTGAAATAAAACAAGATACTTACTTTGTAACCGCCAGTGCCTTGACCATTATTTTCCCAACTGGTAATATGATAGGACCCTTATACTTAAAAGTGTTATGTTCTCCATAGCGAGGTTTCCTAATGAGTTCTGGTTTACTTCCATCTAAAGTGTAATAAATAGAGACCTCGGGTGTATCTGAAAGACACAGAGAAAGTAATTAGCCAAACTGTATTCAACCTGTGAAAAACAAGCTCTATGCTTCAAAGTACTCACTACTGTGCTTGATTTTTCTCACATAAACAAAATAAAGCAGTTCCATAAATGACTGAATGTTTGGGACCAAAATGGTTTCTGCCATGAAAAATTACTCAACAAATGCAACTTCATTATAAGCAATATTTTTCTTCATAAAGTAGCTGTGTAATGGTTTTGTATGAAAACATTACAACAGCTTGTCCATTCTAATGACAGAAAAGATAGTTTCTCCCACAGTGAAAGCTGACATTTCAAAAATTGTAAGGAAAACCTTTGGGATGAGCCTGGCATATGATACTTTCAAGCACTGTTTTTGCAGTCAAAGCGAAATGCAACAGCTTAAGAGCTTGATCTTAGAAGCAATTAAGACTGCTAACATACATGAAATAACTTGTATGTCAATAATATTGTTTGAATGCATAAAATTAAGTGCAAGTGTATTTGGCGTATCAAAACACATTGGTTAATTTTGTAAGTTCCTTAAGGAAGTGGGCACTCATAAAAATCATAATTAAATGCAAACAAAAGTATAGAGGCTAAAAATTTCAAATTAACACATAAGAAAAGGTTTTACATAGAGTCAAAGCTCTTATTCATACCTGATTTAATTTCTATGAGAGTATTTGTGTCTATTTCATGTTTAGCCTTCCCTGGAAGAGGGGTTCGAAGTGGTATGACCTGAGGAACTGAGACAGAGCCAGCTGTCATCTTTCTCAGTAGTGATCTTTAAAAAAGAAAAACAAAAAGGCAGACAATAATTTTTCTAAACAGAAGAATGCATTGAGAAATATGGTCTTTTAATGTGATTCCATGTCTTCATTTGTTTCTCTTAAAAGAGGGAACACTGGATTCTTTAAACTGTTAGTTCTCAATATTTACATGATTTTCACATTGAAAAGGAACAAGATTCTAACAACCATCACACTTCCGACTTACTCTCCTGTTTCAGAACTGTAAACAAAGCTTGAGGTGAGCACTGTCGCTTTCATTTCACTTCGGCCTTCCTTGCTCAAGTCTGGTTTCCATGTATTCAAGTGAAACAGCTTTAGCATCATACATTAGTGACACATGGTAGGAGAGAGTAACAGCAAAGTATCTCCACCCTAATCATGGCAGATGTGGAACCAGCCTCTTGTTTCATTGTGGCCATCTGAATACATACAAGATGTCCTGAAAAGGACTAAATCAAGATAACTATTGCTTAAGCTTATCTCAGCTATCGTATGCATTAAGAATATACGTATAAAACAGGTGCCGAACATGATTTATCATAATTTACATAGTCATTATTGTGTCACATAATTAAAGAATGAAAAATTGCATTTGGATACGATAACATTTTACTATACAAAAAGATGTACTCCAGATCTTGGGAATTGATACTCAGGGCCAGGAGACATGTCTACACTAGAAGCATTTGGTTTTGTAACCAACCCTTCAATTCTCCAGAAACGTCTCTTATGCTACTCATCAACGCAGACAGTAATGATTCAGCACGGGAGGTGTTTGTAAGTCCACACTCTCACTGGGGCTATGAGGAGGTAAGCCACAGTGCTGCCTGCAGCTGCCCATCTCCTTGGCTGGGTTGCCCAAAGTAGCTGTTCAGTTCTCAGCCAAACTTTCTTGGGCTGCATGCAGTGGCACAGGAGATGCAACGATGGGTGGATCAGATCTTTACCTGACGTGAGGGGGCAGAGAGTATTTCTCCTTAAGGACCCGCTGGCTCTTGGCACACCTGGACCAAAAAAGCACAGAGCCCCGTTTGAGCCTTCTCGAGCCCATCACTGGTAGGACACAACCAGTCCTGCTGGCAAGCCCAGCGTTCATGGCCCCTGCCCCAGCGTGGGCTCTGTCCCTGCCTGCACTTGCCCTGCCAGGTCAAGCCCTGCTTCCCGTCCCCTCACAGCACAGCCCACCACACCTTGCCGCACTCCATCCCTGCTGTACAGCCCCTGCCCCCCTGCTCGATCCCATCCCACAGCCCAGCCCACCCCACTCGATCCCTGCTACCGAGTCCCTGCCCACCCTGCTCGATCCCAGCCACAGCCTTGTCCACCCCACTTCATCCCACTCCACCCCACAGCCTTGCCTCACCCCACTCAATCCCTGCTATAGAGCCCTGCCCACCCCGCTCAATCCTATCCCACAGCCTTGCCCACCCCACTCGATCCCTGCCCTCCCTACTCGATCCCTGCTCTCCCTACTCGATCCCTGCTATAGAGTCCTGCCCGCCCCGCTCGATCCCATCCCACAGCCCAGCCCACCCCACTCAATCTCTGCTAT
>JANHGO010002117.1:0-31300 GCA_024606505.1 Aquila spilogaster
AACTGTCAATAATTCCTAAAGCACAATTGATCAGTAAAATCCATGATTGTTTCAGCCTTTGCACCCTTCTCCAGGCCGGGTCAACACGGGGCATCTGCAACACAGAAAGGTCAGAGCTACAGCAGGGTTACGAATTGCATTCATTATGCTAACGTGGCTGCCCGCGAGCTACATCGTCTCCTCTTCTAGACAGCTGGGAGCAGACCGAGTGAATGTGAGCACAAATCTGAGAAGCAAACCCAGGCGGCACTCCAGGTGCTCGGCACTCGCTGGAATACAGCTCTCTGCCAGGATGCATCCTCCCTGGTGTGTCTTTCCCCTTTGCCTCTAGTGAAGATAAGCCTGCGGAATGCCCACCAAGGAGCTGGGAGGCTGTGTTCCAAGCATCTCCCTGCCTGCTTTCTTGCTGTAGTTGTTTGCCTTTAATTGACCCAAAGCAGGTGAGTGAGTGAGCTCACTGCTGCTGCATCCCAAAGGCTTTCATCTCTGGATGAAGAGTGAGGGTGTGCGCAGCTCCCTGTGGCCAATGCACAGGCAGCTCCTGTGCCTCTGTGCTGGTTAACATTTAACAGCAATTCAGGCCTCATTAAACATGAAGGGAGGCTCCTCCATTTGCTATATTGGCTTCTGTTGCCAGATGGGTTTTAAAACATATTCAGCTAATGAAAAGACAATTCTGGAATTTTTCAAGGAAAGGCAGTGTGTTAATTTAAAGTTTGTACATTTATAGGTGCATACTCAATTATACTGAGCTATTTCCAAGTCCCTTCGACTATTTTCGCATAGTAGCAACTTGTTGGAAAGAAGCAATACAGCTATTAAGTGTATTCATTAAGGGAAAGGCGCTGGGTATTCCTGACGGACTGCATCGACTCGTGTTAGTGTGCTGGCTGTCATTTGCCACTTATTCCTGGCAAAATATATCCCGTCTTTTAATAGGACATCTCCAAAAGTGCTGTGCGTGTATTTAGAAAAAAGCTTCCATTTGTCAACAGTGACAAAACTACAACAGTGTTCCCTGCATTTAGGGCAAGAAATAACTGTCGGTTCCCTCCCCTTCACCTCTCTGATAAATGACAAGTACCAGCACGCTCTTAGGACAGAAATACCGAGTGCCATACTCCGGGGCTGAAATCAGCTGAGCAATATTACCCTTCCCCATGTGCCCACACCCACCACCTCAGTGCACAGATTTCCCTGTGCAGATCAGTGCAGGCAGCAGAGCTTCTCTAGGAATAAAATCACGGAGGACTGACTTCCAGCAAGCACCCAGAGCTGCTCACAGAGCTCAGTATGCTACAGAGTCAACATTACACATTTCTCAGGTTGCAGCACACCTGATCCCTTCAGAAGACTACATGCTGCTCGTCCTGTGGCCCCCGTCTATGAGAAAGAGGCTGGCACACTGCTGGAGGTGCGGGGATGCCGTGCAGGATTCTGCTTCCCCACCTACTACAGGTCTCTGTTTGCAAGGAGGCTTTACATGCCCACGGGGAAGACTTATGGCAAAAAAAATAATTTCTTGAAAAGTGGTTAACACCATCCAATAGCCTTGGCATGGGAAGCATGTGGGAGCCATGGTTTTAACACTAGGAGATGGAGAATGAGAAGAGTCTGTGGCTTTGCTTCTCCCTGCCCTGGAAGAAAACCAAGGATGTGGGCTCGCTCTAGATGCCAGCGTTTGGCCAGACTAAAATAATAAACACAGGTCATATGCTGTGCTATGCAGACTGTGCCACCTGTTGAATGTGCAGGGTTTCCCAATTGGTTTGTTTCTATCTTTACATACTTGAACATGTAAGAAGCTGTTATGCCAATAATAGAGATGAGAGCAGTGTTGTCAAATAACACAGTTGACCTGAAAATCGAAAGAGATGGCAAAATATGTGTGCTGCTAGATCTGCGCATTTTAAAGAGAGTATCACACCACTGGAAACCCTTGCACATAACTGCATAAGGTTTTTGAGTACTTTAGGAACGCCACAAGGGTTGTGAAAAAACACTTCTAAGGCCACCTCCTGTACATTCTTGTAGGTGAATGGAATTTTTCAATATTAGGTCTTACAAAATTTGAGTTAAAAATTATGTAGTCCAGTTTGCTTTACAAAGCACCCAGAAAAAGATGGGTTAGGGAAAAACTAACTTCCAATAATTTAAAACATGGAGGACAAAGGAGGGGATGGTTAGTGCAAACAGCATTTTCAGGATAGCAATCTACAGAAAGAATAATGGTGAACAGAAGGAGTTAGGATAAAACTAATGAACGGTCAGTAAGGAACGACCATGCAAGCAGAGACACAGGAAACCTGCAGCAGGAAAGTAAATAAATAACTCTGGAGTTAGAGCCAATCCAGGACCCGGATTAAAAATCAACTGACAAAATTCTGGACCACAGTGTGGCTTCCTAGAATAAAGGATGGGCAGGGAAGTTTGCAAGAGAACATCAGCAAGGATTTCTAACAGACCAGATCCCACCCGCATACTCCCTAAGTCAGTTGTGAAGCTGCTTTCCAATCTGATACAAAGGTTTTTTGCACTAACTCATTGTTATTCTTGTACACAACGTGCTGTATACAAGAACAAATTAAAATAGAATATAATCCATATATGCTACAGAGAAAGTATCAAAGTGCTGTTATTTGTAATTCATTAATTCACTTTTTCCTTCCCCTTACCTCTAACTCTGGCCAAATTCAAGTTAATTTCAGTGTCTATCCCCAGATATTATTGATGTAATTTATATGATATATGCAAGAACTTTCGATACAGAGTACTGCATGTTATGAAAAAAAATATATATTTGAATTCATATCTTTCATGTGACAAGAGAGGCCCCTACCTCACAGTTACTTATTTTGTTGATACGTATACGGAGAATGGTCACTGGACGTCTCTACTGTAACCTGCTGTTGACCACTGGCTTCCTGAAAATGAAGAGGGAGAACAGGCGTGAGACGAAAGCAGACAGCGTTACCTGCAATCTCTATTTCCATGCAATGTGTGCAATTAGGTCCTCATGTCAAAAGCCTTACAAACATGTCAGAGTACATGCACAGTTACAGCGTTTTAGCTGGCAATACTCCTTGCAAAAAATAATAAAAATAACATAAATTTTTGAAATAATATACTTGTATCTCTTATCTCTGGTCTTCTGTATCATATACTGACCTCAACAGGAACCGCTGCTGTCTGGACATGTGTGTATTGGGGTATGTAGGCTCCTTGCATAGCTGTTGTGGCTGGCATGTACTAGAAGGAGAGACAGCACATTAAACTGAGTTGAAATCCAGTGTAAACCTAAGAGTATTCAAAATACCTGTCATGACATCATGTAATAGATAGTGAATGTTTCCCACAAGTGAGAGTCTTTTCTGTCTGAAACTAACAGCCTCTTCAGAAACGTGATTTTTTTTTTAGTATCTAATTTAGCCTCCAAAAACTAAGTGAAGAATTTTTCACTGTTAATCTCCATACATATACATATATATATTAATACTCTCTACTCAGAAGAGAAGAGAAGAGTCTTTTGGTTTAGAGCCTGGCCTTTATCTCTTCTTCCAGCCTAGTTTCTGTTCCACACTATGTATACCTTTCAGCAACTCTGAGCTCCTGAAGCATAAAAACAACTGCTGTTACTTTTTCATTCCAACTCTGTGTCATCTCCTGGGTTCCTTTCATTTGCTTTACCTATTTTGTTTACCCATTATTTCTGACTAGTTAATAGACCGAATAGATAATGGATAATGCTGAAGCTAATTCATATATGGAGACAGTTCTTAATATTTTATTGAAAGAGGATTTTTTTACATGTAAATGTACACTGTTATCTACACATAATATTTTCCATTTGCAAAAGTTCTATTTTGTATTTAATTGCTACATACTGTTCCAGTACTGCCTAATGAAAGATGACTCATCTGCTGCGTCAGAGGGCTTATCATTGATGCAGGCTGTAGTGACATGGTGTGGTCCATGGAGGGAGTCAGTACAGCACCCTATGAAAACAAAGAAAGAAGGGATGAAGGCAACAATCAGATTTCAATTATGTTTATAATTTGAGAGACTAAGTAGGCGCTGTCCTTTCAAGGGGATATAACGCATGAATTCTCCTTAATGCAAGGCACTGACTGACTCAGCACACAGCTCTTGGGCACTCTAATGCAAATACGTTTTGCACAGTTTGGTCATTGGGTAAATACTGCATTGACTTCCTACTGAATGTAAATGGATGCACAATGCACTTGAGGCACCTGCTGAAATCACTGCAAACACGAGTTTAACTAGATGTTAACTTTACAGTAAAACGTGGCACATTACCAGGTACAGATTTGCTTAGCTTGAGCTTTGGAATTTCAGGCTTTAAGAAGCTTTTGTCTCATCTTTAGGAACAGAGGCTTTGGAGGAACGTCTGTGGTAGGGGAATGTTACCTGCACACATCATGTTCACACACAAGATAAATTTTAGCTGTGTTAAAAACTTGTTTCTGTGTGAAAATACCAGCTGCCATGACGGCTCTATGGCTCTTGTGCCGCTTTGCTAACTTTACGAAGTTACAAAGATAGTGGCATTTTTAAGAACTCAGCATCGCTAAATATGCCACGGTGCACTTGTGAGGTTTTCAGAGTTATCTGAATCGGAAGGTTATCAACTGATTTCACTTTAATAATCATGTTCTGCAAAAATCTATTTCCAAACACTCCGTGTGAGTTATGTTTGCGGAAATGTTGATTAAAATTGATGGAGGGACAAAATCAACAGAAATAATTGTGGTGTACTGAAAGCTCGGATTTTCAATCAATAGCTATTCCTTAAAATGAAAAAAAAAACCAAACAAACCAAAAACAACCAACCCTACAGAGTACCGTTGGAAAAACAACCATGTGACCAGCGTAGATGAAATGAGTCACAGGCACATCAAACACTGAAAGAATTTCCTGTCTGCAGACTGCAGGCTTCTCTGCAAAGCAAATGAGTAAGACAGCACCAATTTCTGCACAGACCAAAACTAAACTTACGTCAGGAAACTAGATCTTTATTTTTCAGCTACAAAATCTCATACTGTGTACCTTCAAAACAGATAGATCTCACGGTGTTATAACATATTAACTTGTGTCTTCTACAGCGTAATTTGCAAGATGTTTTTAGGAAAATCCGTGTTGACAGAAAAGTTAAAACCAGTTGTGTGTGTGTTTAACATTCAAAAAATACAAATACAACAACAGTGAACTGTGTGAGAAGGTGTCCTGGTTCAGTATCGCCTTCTCGGCATGCACAAGGAAATGTTCAGCCACACAAATTTACGTTCTGCAGTCTGCACGGAGAAGTTAACTGACACCAGGACAATATCTTTTCTATATCTAGAAACAGGCTTGTTTGTTAACTATAGGAGGGCATATATATCAAAGCGCCTGTTATTATTTATAATGCTCCTATCAAGAAACCCTGTAAATCTTAGATATAATAGCACTCAATTGGCAAGTGACATAGATAAGAAGCAAAACATGTGAGAAAATAGATTAGAATACTTGTCAGTCTGGTAATAGACGCCACAGCCAAATGAATAGGGAGAGTAGTGTTACTTATGCACGGTGAAGCCAGAACAGGTTATCCAGGTCGTCTCAAGTGAGTGCCCCTGCTGCCATTCATATCACCACATCCATCTGTCTGTCACAAATTATCCAGTCTGAACTCCTCTAGATCTGTTCTAAAACCTTGGGTCTTTTATTGCAGCGTCCTATCGGTACACAGTATGTGAAGCATTGGTAACTGCAAAGTGCTCATGATTTTAAAAAAGGACAAAAACGTTCCTCCGGATGCTGACATGGTAACTCTAGTTGTCCTCATCATGTCAGTACCCTGAAGGCAGCTTTCTTTTTTTCCTAATAAAATAAGTGCCCAGTTCAGGTTATCATCATCCTTTCTCCTTCCGTTTTTACCCATGATTTAATCGTTATGATGTAATTGTCAATAATCTGGAAGTAATGGGGCGGGAAGTGGCCTATCTCCTGTTGTTTAAAATATGCAAATTGTTTACACAATCATTAACACAACAATTGAGAAGTATAAAAACTTACTGGGTGCTGCATTATATATGGTTGAGGCTGCATCCAAGAAGGACTCTGAACCTGAAACAAAATAGGCATTTTATTATCCACTTCAATGAACACAGCGCAGCGCTATTCCCCTACTGTTGCAGCTAGCATATTTTCTCTCCAAAAAACCTGATTATCCAGATGCTTAAACTGAGGCAGGATGCCAAACTTGGCATGACAAGGTAAATTAAAAGGAGTAAAAAGTACACTAATGGGTTATATGGTTGTCTTATTTAAAAAGAGCTGGTTACAGTAGCTCTTTGAAAAAGCGTGCTGCAAGAAATATGAATGGCAAGATGACAATGTCTCCTTTTCATCTCTGGTAGTGCCATATGTGTAGGATAAGGCAGGATCTGACCTGCACTGGGCATGCAGACCTGACTCACCACGGCTGCCGGACACTTAAAACCCCTTAAACTCTTCACCTTCTTTCCCAGTGCCCTGTGAATAGGACAGGCAGACAGACTGTCTTGAAAAAAAAACACAAGGCAGGGTGTTTTTGGCAAAATGGAAACATTTCTTCTGTCCTCTTCGCATTCACTTTCAATTCAGAGCAGTTTTTTTAAGATTATTTTTCCATCAGCAGAAGTGTAACAAGGAGTTCAGAAATGGAATGGTAAAAAGTGAAACAGCTGAATCCTCCCTTTCCCCAGGCAAAAGCTTAATGGCAAAAATACTGGTACAGCCTGACTAAAGCTTTGGCTAATCTACTCACGCTACGATAGTAACTGGCTTAGTGCTGTCATTTGAGTATACAGAAGTTGCAGAAACAAACACTAGCCAAAACTGTATTAAATTTGTTTACCTTTAATAAGAATAAATCTAGGAACAGGTTATACCGTGCCTCAAAGAAAAAATAAATAAATCATGCTTTCATGATACATTCTGTTGTGTAGATGGCAGAATGCTGTGAGTTTCAGTGGGATGGATCAGTAATGATGATGTGACTAATGCTCAAATTGTGAAATATTTCTGGACAAGAAGCTTCTCCCTCCCTACAACAGAATGCTTCCCTTTCATTTTCAATTCGTATTACTGTAGCACTTTAAATATCATGACGTTAGTAACTCCGTCCACACCTCTTTAAGCTCCATGTGATGTATACCGAAACACTGATAACAGCATTTTTAGAAACATACATTATTGTCGCCCACCTCTCCCAATAAGCCCAGAAAAGTGATCCTGTGCTCCCAAGAAGCATGTTTCCATGCCAACCTTCAACTTTTACTTGGACTCAGAATGTTCAAGAGTCTTATGTTGATTCATAATTTATATTTTAATAAAAAATTGCTGATAATTCTACTGGAATACTTTTCTGGATATGAGCTTGCTGCAGTTTTTGAGATATTGCTGTACAAAGCAGAATGACTGCATATACTGAAAAATACATTAGTGACAGTGCCTGCCAGGAGCAAGCATCATGTTGCATAAATCACCTCAGAAATTAATTCAAAATGAATCCAGCTGCCCTTTACCCCAGAGCACACCTCCTACAAAACACTTCGTTGGAACAAGAAGGCATTAGACCTCCAGACTTAATGCTAGACAATTCTTCCTAACTCTTCTCAGATGGAATGGGAGAGGACATGGTTATTTCTGCACAGTAAAACTAACCAGATGGCCCACAGGTAGAAAACTTGTGTGTTAAATAGTAAAATGGCAAATAGGTAATCACTTAGGTAACGCTGTGATAACGCTCCTACAATCTGAACTCCAAACTCCTTTCCAAGTTTCCTTCTCTAATGTTAAGCAAGTTTCTGAAGCCTTCTCAGCCAACCTACGTAACATGTGATTGCTCTGAAACAACCTGCAGAAATGTTCAAAATCATGGAGAGATACCTCTGAAATAAAACTTAAGTAAACCAAGAAGGATTTAAATAATGAATAATTATTTTAAAGATGCATTAGTGATATTAAAAGAATTTGATGAGGAGAAAATGAAAAATCGTTCATGAAATGCAGAAGTGGCTACAAACCCTTCGCCATCACCACAATTTAGAGAGTGTTTTTGGCAAGACAACTGGCATCCCACTACATTGCTGCACTTCCTGAAACAAACACACCTTCAGTTTTTAAGGCTTTCATTTTCATGCTGTACAGCGTGAAGAGGCCTCTTCATTAAAATGTAGCACGACTGGAGAATGCAGAGAACCAGATGTAGCAACTGATAAATAAACACAAGCTCAAATGAATCATTCCAGCTCCTAAGTTCTAAATACAAACCTGGTATGTGGAAACTGGAGAGGCAATGTATGGCGTAATAGATGTTTGAGTGATCATTCTGTTTGCTGTAATACTGTAGGGTGATGGATAAAATCTAGAAAATACAGAAATATTTATTAAATGCCAGTTCTATGCATCTTTCATAATGCAAACATTTTTTTCTTAGAGTGCCAGCACTTAACATACCCATTTTGTAAAGCAGCTGTGGTTGGATCATAAGTGAGTGTCATTCCAGCCTTTAAAAAAATAAGTGGAAAGAGAATTGACATAATTCATCTTGCTTGTAAACTATTTCTCATACTCATTAATCAGCTGTATTAACTTTAACTGAGAATTTATACTGATACAGTTGATTATCCTACAGTTAGGGAAAGGTTAATTGACAGAAGTAATTATAAAGTGAAGATTTGTGACATTGGCTAAAAAGTTTCCACTGAGAAGAACAAAATGCAATCTATAAAATACGTGGCTTAGATAACATGTGCGTGTTAGAGAGGTGGAGCATGAGGATAATTATAGTAGTAGGGCTATACTAGGCCTATAATATATTAACTATAAAAATGAACAAGGAGCCCATTTTTCAGAAGATGCATTTGAATTTTGTTGTCTCATACATATGAGGTCTCCAGGCTTGGTAAACACCGTAAGCCTATCAAAGTATTATCTTGAATGTTAAAGATTAAAAAAAGCTGCAACAAACAAATTTAATGCTGCACTGCACTGTTTTAATCTTAGAAAACAAGTATGCGCTTCAGTTCTGCATGAACAAAAGGGATTACTTGCTAGATGTAAATAAAGTTATGTTTCAGATAGCTTTATAATGTCACAGAGATATTTCAGATACATTCCTGACCAAGGTGAAGGAGATTTTAGTGTTCACTTTAATGAGGTACAATTTGGTGTTTTACATTTTGCTTTTTTTTTTTCCTCATAAGGAAGATACAGTAAGCATTTTATAGAGTTGCAAACTGTCAGGTGAGGGCTGCTTGCATATTTTTAATATGCCAAACAGCCGAGCCAAGAAGTCTCAATGCCTATCATTTCCATAAGTATTCATTATTGTACGCCCACACTAGAGCTTGAAGGGAGGACTTACAAGTCTCACCTCGCCTTCTCTGTGCCATGCTCTTCCATTCTGTATGTATTTATTCTGATTCTGTCTCTTTTTCTGTCCTCCATCGGCAAACTTGCACAACAAAGGTTCTGCAGGAACTGAGAAGGAAGAAAGAATATTACTTGCAGTAGTATTCATATATAGGGAGGTACAACTACGGAAGGTGAAGAATATGTATGTGAAAAGGGCTTTCAAATATTTCCCCTCTCCTTGGAGGGTTCAGTAATGTCCCAAAGCTTCAAACAGTTCTGCTCATCGAGAATGACACAGCTGGCACTGTACCTCCAGTTACTCTCATGTACCAGATAGACTGGGTACCTTTATCTTCTGCCACCTTGCGCTGAAAAAATGACAGAGCTTTCCATTCTCTTTCTATCTCTGATCTATAAAGAGCACGCAATGCAACCAGAAACTCTTTAAGATTTTTCTTTTATCTCATTCTTTGCAAAACACCATTCAATGGGGTCGCTATGTATTCTTTAAAGTTTTGGCGTTACATAATCCTTACTGCAACTTCAATGTTGAAAAGCAATCAATAAAAGAAAAAAAGTTTGCACAGTGCTCTTTCCTTACAACTGGCTTAAGCTGCAACAGTTCTGCGTACCCGTGGCTGAAGCACAGAGCCACATCACACCGCACCCTCCCTAATCACAGGGTGGAAGCTCTGTTATGACTTGGATACGAACACATCTCTGCCAATAATTCCTGAGACATGAGCTGTCTAAGCTTGAAGGTGACACTCCTCTGAGCCGTTTTGTTTGGAAACACCTGAATGAGACAAGGCCGGATCTGACAACGTGCAAATGTCCCAGGGCAGGGTAAACACACAAGGGTGGGGGACTGTGCGTAAAAAATCATCCCAGAGGAAAATTTTAGCATATCTATATCCTGCAATAAAATCTATTAGTAAAACCACGACCAGCGCTGACGCGCCCTTCATTCTGCCTGTATTTAAAAAGGACTATTGGTTCTTCCCTAAGTCAGAGGAACAGTGAGTACCAAAAACCTCAGGAGACCAATAACATGGCCCAGAATCTGATTTCCAAACTACTGGCACAGCACTAACACAGTCTGCTGCTGGCCAAGTCATCACTGGTTTTGAATGGCACACATGAAATACTAGCTCTAGTACTTCCTACATGATACATCACTGACAGCCTTCTCTAGAAAAGGTGGATGGACTTGGAGGCAGAGCTGGAGTGTGGCTGCTTGTCTCATCCCCAGGACGGATCATGTGTCCTTCAGAGATTTGCACTGCTGCGACTCATACGCTGTTATTCAGCAGCCACGTAACTTTTATCTCAGAGAGTCAGACTTTAGTACCTGACAACAGAATTAACTTCAAATGGATTGTCTTACAGAGAATGGTAATTAAAATCCTATCATCATAAAATAAACTAGGAACAGGTGAGGCTAATGAGTGGAAAAAATATTGGAGACTACAAAGGGTGGAGTAAATGCACAATGAAGTACGAGAAACCCTCAAGTAGGAGACAGAAACTGGAGAATAATCTCTTCAAAATTTTGCATTTCTAAGGGGATTTTTTTGCATTACCAGAACAGTTCTGTTTTGGAGTCTTCTATCTAGAGAATTCTTAGCATGTTTGGGGCGAAAATGCAATGCATCAACAGACTGAAGGACAAATCAATGCTGCTCATATCACAGCATCAACATCCACATTACGTTCTACTGAAATAAGCGGGAGTTAATCGCAACATGTTACTGAACATGGCTAAAGGTGTCAGGTTCTGGTCTGAAATTATTTTGGTCTTTGATTTTACACGGTGAGGAAAAACAGTCATCAGAAAGAGAGCACTGAGATACAAGCAGTTAAGTACCCAACACAAAAAAAGCCATTGGCCAAGTTGAGTAGGTATCTCTGGCTATTTATGAATGATTTCAAACCATCCAGTATGGTGAGAAGCATACGTCATTTCCAAAATACACACTTACATTTTTTGGATGAAATTAAACAACAAAAAAAAGTGTCTTTAGAACAGCATACAAAGGCATCCAACAATATTAGAGGTTTCCAGCCCTGTGATTCAGTATTACAGCACTCATGAATAGTAAACACTTTAAATAAAGCCATATTATGTCTTCATTAAGTCACCATAGTGAGCTGTACAAAAGTCTTTTGAAAGGGTTATTTGGGCTTACATTTCTCATCATTGTCTCAAGATAAAGATCATTTATTTTGGAAAGTTGGAGCAAATCTGTTCAACTGTTTGAACACAACGTTCATTAAAAAAGCTGCTTTCAGAATAAATGACATTTTTGTCATTAGGTGACTGGATACAACTCAATTTTAAACGATGAAACATCTCCCATAGAGAATTTGGAAACAGTCCCTGACAAATTTAAAAATAAATAAATAATGGGAGAAAAATGATCTGTATCTGTTGGACTGCACGTATGTAATATCAGTGCATGTAGCTGTGAGCCCCCTCCTCCCACAAAAAAGAAAAAATCCCCAAACAACTAAGGCAATTATTTATGATTTGCCAGAAGTTTGCTCTCCATCTTACTGAGCACAGATCTGGTCATGGGAACCCTTGTGTTTCTGACCTTCCAGCTTCTCTTGCTCCCCACTGTGTCCATAAATGATGCCAAATGACCTATCTCACATTAAAAAAAAAAAATTAAAAAGCAGCAGACTGTCTATTTAATACCACCAACTGCTGTGAGAAGGCTGTATAGCTTTCGTCTTCTCTGATTCCAGTTCAAGATCTAAATGCTGATAGGGAAGACATCTGCAGTGAAAAGTCTCAGTTTTTGGCTGCTTTTCCATCCTTGTGACCTGAGCGCTAGCCATGTTCATTGCTTCAGGAATGCAATGACTGGTGGTCATCGGAGGAGGTTCAGGAGAAGGAGATAACCCTTCGCAGGAGCTGAGTAGGATCTACTGATCCCCCTCCTACAGAAGAATTATCACAGCCCTTCAGAAATATATTTCTTCAGCTTAGCCTTCCTCCTATTTCTCCTAAGATATATAAGATATTCTCTCTCTAACACATACAAAAATTAATATATTACATATGTACAAGAAAAAGCTCCAGCAAGCCCTACAGACCAGTCAGGCAATCTTTTCTTTGTGGACCAGGAAGGAAGGGAGAGTCGTTTTTATTGTTTAATTGTTGGGAAGTGTGCAGGGAACTGTTAATCACTCAGTGATTTGTCTGTATGTGCAAGACAGAGAGGCACAGCATAAATATTCGGAGTCGCATTCACAGCTAAGAGATGGCTGATTTAAAAGGCTATGACTTACAGTGGATTTATGCATCCCCAGCTAAGATATGGAAAATGCCCATTCTGCTGATGCTTAATGAAAACCAGCAGACACCATGGAGATGACGAGCTACTGCCACAGAGACAGCCTACAACCACACACTTTTCAGTGCATTAAAATCTGGCTGTGGGAAGAGCTGGGCAGCTCCCCCTGCCCTGAATCACCCTCCTCCAGGACCAATATCTTGACAGAAGAAAGAAGTGAATAAAATGTTAGGGTAGAGAGAAAATACTTCCCTGCCATACACGTTGTATACATGTGTACATTAGAATTCAACCTTCATCTGCTCAGTGTCTACCCAAATACACACCAAGAGACACGACTGGGCTTCATGTTTGCACTCTTGACTTTACAAGGCTAATCTTAATAACATTTCAATAAGCTCTGCTTTCAGATATTCAAAAATGTTTTAAAATACTGTTCTCATAATCAGTTTTCTGTTAAACTACATCTTTTAAAGACTTTCATTGCATATTTGCTAGTGACAAAGCATATGAGGCTAATGAATTCAAACATTAAAACAGCACTTAAATGATATGGCAAGCCCGTACAGCTAGAAACTTCTGCCAAAAGCAGTGGGAATTAAAAAATAAGTTGTGCAATCCAAGATATCAAATATCAGTAGCTTTGTAGGTTTCAAGAGAAACAAAATACCTACTCCTCACACCATCCTAATCTTCACTTATACACAGCGTTCAGGGTTACATTTCTTCAGTAATTTACACAGGATTTAATAATTTGTCACAGAAGTGACATTTGGTATTTTGAGTGGTTTAATAAGTATTTTTCTTTTCATTTCCAACATTGATCCTTCAAACTAAGGAGCAATACAAACTATGAGAACTGGAGCAGGAAAAGCTTCTAATCTTTGATCTAATGGGTAAAATCTTAGCTCTGGCGCCTTCAGTGTGACAATTAGGAGTTACACCAGCACTGTGACCTCTTGATACCCTTTGGCCATGGTTTTCAGACTGTGGATCGTGGATCATTTCTGAAGGGTCTGTGAAAGACAACTAAGAAATGTGAGTTTATGGTCAAATGGCCAAAGTCATTTTATAGATCCCTGCAACACTGGATACTTTTAAAAGTAAGCAAATAAGATAACTACTTCAGGGGTCCATTTTCCTTCCTCTCCTGCACTAGACAGGCAATCAAGACCAGAACCATTTCAAATGGTGTCTGTCACACCTAGTACACTTTTCCCTGACCTATGTTAAGAGGATGGCAGGAGCAGGGCTCTCACACCTGCCCCCAGTTTTCTCCCTGAAACAAAGCCCAAGTGATCAGTGTCTGCTGTAAACGGGAAGAGGAGGGTGGGACATGGATAATCTGTGACCTCTGGGTCATCACCGTCACCCATCATTTCTGAAGCAAAAATACTATGGGTTGCTTAGTAAGAATGCTCTCTGACTTCTTTCCATTGAAAAAAATACATATATGCAAAGCAACAAAAAAGCTCTTTTCAGTAAAAGAGCTGCAAAATAATTCAACAGACAGAAAGCTCTTGTAACTTTTCACCTTATAATAAAATGAGTTAAGAAAGACAAATACACTCAGACTTATATACCTTGGTGTGTCCTTACGTATTCTACAGAATAACTGCTTTATGTAATTATTTATATAATTATTCTCATGTATCATCATGCAGCTACATGCTGCCACAATAGGGAGGAGATGCCTTTCATGATTTTGCCCAGCAGATCGCTTCTGCGATTGTTATAGATCCAACACAAAGCATAAAGAGAGCGAATATTAAATATATTTTTTAAAGGAAGGAGGCTAGAAGTCTATGCTATGTCTGTCCTCACTACTCTTCTTCTATGTTCTGGCTCCATATAAGGGTTTAATCTTTTTCCTCCCATGCACCTCATGAGGTTTATGTTTCATAGGAAAAAAGAAAAGTTTTAAATAACTCACTGAAATCAGTATCTCTTTACAGGGAAGAGTAGAACTAAATGCAAAAGTACTTTTCATGAGTGTAGCAATAACATAAATATTCAGCTGAGAAGGGTATGAAATACAAAAATCAAAGCTCTGAGAGAAATGGACTAGATGTTAACAATCCACAAATCAGAAAAAGCATTGAAATGACTTGCCTAGCAAAAGTACAAACACCAGACTGGAGCAAGCAGTGAAATGAATGCACCATTTCTATCAGTTTTAGGACCATAACAACGTGCAGTGCATTTGAAATTGCCCTCTGAGCGAAACCTTCTACTTTCTGACTGAAGACAAACAAGGACACACTAAACACTGAATATATTTCATTAAGCTACTACCGAGTAGGGAAATAAAGTCTGAGCAGCTTGTTGCATCTGGGTCCAGCTTGATTCACACCATCAGTGCTCAGTGTGAGGCATTCTGTCACTCAGAAGTCCTACAGTCGGCGCATTTGTGAACCCCCTGTGCTACCCTTGGCCCTCTCAGACTCACAAAAGAATTTCTGTTCTGTCTTCCTATGCTTCTTATAACAGTGTTTAACCCATTCTACTATTTAAGCCCAAACTTAGTTAAAATAACAAAGATGCATTATGAAAGCGTGTTTTTGTTACACAGATGTTCTGCCTCCCACACCTATTTCATTACAGGCCCTTCTCTCCTACCCTCCTCGTCCTGATAACAGTGTTTTTATAACCAGCTCCCTTTGCTGATTTTAACCAAGTTTCTAGGACATAATGTTTTAATTTAAACATAGTTTCAGTTCCATGGTTTTATTTTCTATGTATTTGAACTTGCTGCTCTGTAACCCCAAAAGATGCTAATCTATTTTGAAACATTTTCCTAGCCTTTGTTTGTGCAAGAGCCCTCCCCACTGCATCCCCCTCTCTGCGTGCAGGTAGCCTAAAAACCACAGCTGCCCCGTGGCTCTGCCCTGCTTTTTGGCAGAAAGCAGGGTATTGTCAAGCTGCAGCCTCCCATAAGCCTGCATTATTGGACACATGCCTGCTATGTGGTGAGGACCTCCAGGAAGAAAAGGAACTCCATAAAAATCATCCCATGGAGCAACAAAAATTCACAGCACCAGCATGGAAAAGTACAGCTAAGTACAGCTGAGGCTATAGCCTATACAACATGAGGGATCTTGGTTTGCATGACTCTCCTATACACCTAGTCATTTGTAAAATTATTCAGCACCATGGTGCAGGCGACTCATTTCATTTAACTGAGACTATGGTTAGCGTGATATGCTCGGTGGCACACTCATTGAGAAAAGCGCAATGCAAGTGAGAATAAGCAAACTGAAAACACTAATAGGAGGTTCTATTACAGCTTTTTACTGGCTCTAATTGAATAGAACCCCCTATACGTTAATTTGAACTCTTAGTTTCTCCATACTTTTTACTCTTAATTACGTCCAAGCAATAGCAGCACTGTAAAACTAATCATGGAGGGTGGATCAGAGCACAGTCAATGTTCAGAGAAAATCATCCCATTATCTCCTTGCCCCTAGAGGGATTTTCCATCTCATAAAACAGATTGCTAAACATATGAAATAGAAAACTAAATGTTAGAGCCCCTACATACAACAAAGTTTCAACAAAATAATTGTAGCCTTGACAATCCCAGTGCAAAGGGTCTGCAAAAGCCAGGGAAGTCAAAGCCCTGCATTAGATTAGTGCTGCTGAAGGGAGTGGTTTCCTGTGCTCTGAAGTAGCCTGCCATCCCTACCGCAGCACAGACTGCCTCAAACTGGAGTAATCTTTTAGGGATGAGGCATGTATGCAGCCTTACCGAACAAGCTGCATTCTTTGCTGCCTGCTGATGGCTGCTTCCCTCTTCCTCTGTGCCAAGGTCAGGCTCTGGAGAACATTTCACCAGCGGTATAAAGGTGGTTCAGTAACTACGTCAACAATGTAATTTGTAAAATTCCCACTTGGGACCCTCAGTAAAATGGCTACCAAAAGCAGGCTGGAATGTCAGGTATGCATTCTTTTCTCCAATGTTATCCTGATTTCTTTCTGTTTTACTCTGCTGCTCTGAATTTCCGTTCCTCATTTTTGAGTTAATGGAATGCTAAGTTTAATATCTTAGAAACAATGCTGACAAAACACTGACGCACTGATGGCACACTGGGGAACTCGATGTGACAAAAAAACTGCCGCATCTCTGCATTTGGCATTGCACAATATTTCTAGAATTATCTTTGTTGACCTCCTTTCACCTTCCTGAAGAACCTCAAAGCCTGCTTTGACTTGAGAGTAAAATGTCCCAATGAATGAAAGCGCCTGGCGTAAAGGCACTGTTACAGAATTTAACTTTTAACAAAGTTTGATTGAACTCAAATCTTTTTTTCAAAATCAGTTTGGAAAAAATCCTCAACAGATGGCAAAAGCCGTCCAGTTTTCGCCCCTTTAAAAAGATTAATTGTTCACGGAAAATCAGCCAAATTCAGTTCTGATGCACATACAACACATCCTTGTCTCCTGACTTCAGCTGGAATTATGTGGGATGTAATTTGTGCATAACTGGCCTAAGGCATCTTAGCTGGTCGTCTACCTGCTAGGATAATAGATTCCTAGAAATGACTTGAGTAGGGAAGTGATATACCACATTACAAGTGAGCAACTATTACAGTCATCCAACAAGAAACAGTTTAAGTTTTATAAGGCTGTCTCTGAATGAGAAGCCAGATACAACAATCAGTCTAACAGGCTCCCACTATGTAAGCAGTAACCCATCCATTCATCGCGTTAGAAATAAATGCAACATACCAGAAACTCCTGCTGGTGTCTTTATGAATTTTCCATTAAAATGAGCAATCACTGCTTCACATTTCTCTGTTGATTCCATCCTAGGAAAATAAAGAATAATTTACATAAATTAAATGCTCAGATTTCCATATTTCTGATTTTTCAAGCATCCTCCTTTCTTTTTTTCCACTTTGCTCTTGTGACTTGCTTTCCCGTATTAGAGCAACGGAGAGGATGTTTTCTAAGAATACACAACTTCAGAACGGTAAAAACTAAACTCAGTTAACATCGTATACGGTGTAAGGTCAAAGTTAATGCCACACTGCAAATACAATACTCTCATTTACATAAAGATTAGGAAAAACATGGATAACTGTAGTGCTTTTGCTTTTTGAAGAAAGTAGATCGATACACATTCTTAACTGAATTCTAAGTGTACGTGATGCATACAAAAAAAAATTAATGCCATTTTTGGTAGATACTGAAGTGATTGTAAAAAAGTCAAATACAAACACGCTTGATTGCAGGCCCCAAAACTGTCTTTGCACCTTTTAGTTTCTATGCATCATCACAACTAAATGACATGCCTGTCCCTAATTCAATCATTGTTACCTTCCAAACAGGAACCAATAACAGAACAGCTGCAGCGGCTACTGAGAATCCAGCATCCTGAACAGGTTAGTGTACTTATGTTGTCAAAACTAGCTTTAATAGACTGGGTGGACTGCTGTTGAGCTACTGCTGGTCTGGGAGCGGCTCCACAGGTTGCAGCTACATCCTTACATTGCAGCGTAGATGTGTCAGCTCTAACTACTAAGTTGGACTAAATTGGAACGCGTGACTGAAACATGCAAGTAAAATGAAACTTATTTTAATGGAAGAATACATTTTGCAACTGTCTGCAAGATGATGCTTAACACTAACAAGGGATTTTCTTCTCATTTGCTCAGTGAGTTCTTTACTGCAGATCCACAAATTATGCCCAATGACCTCAGCAGCAAAGAAGCAATACTAAAAATGAGTCAAGCCTTGGCACCTTTTGAATTCTGATAACCTTTCTGCACAGACCCAAGAGATGTGGTCATAGACAAGAACCAAAACCATCAAAATGTCAGACTAAACAGTTTTCTTTACGGTTTCAAAACCACCTTCCAGGGAATTTACAGAAGTTCTGGATTTTTGGGTCTGAATCAAAGAACTGTAATTTTTTTCTTTCATATGAAACAATATTATTTAGTTTCAGACTTGAGTCTGACTGTATTATCCCTTATTAACCTGGTAAAATACTCCCAAAGGCAAGAAATGATAATCTCTGGTTTATGTCTATGTGTTTCTTGGACAATTTTAACTTTAATATTTTTAACTTTAATATTTATGCAACAATGTTTCAATATCTACCTTGTAGAAGGGAATAATTTTGATTAGATATCACAACAACAGTGTATTCTGTAAATAATGCATCTATAAATAACAAACATAAATACATTACTTAATGCATATGTACATATAAAAATACAATCTATAACACAGAATCTATTGACAAAATACTTTAAAACTAATCTTAAATAACACCTTCAATAGGGACGAGGTTTTAAATACACACAAATCTTTTGGACTTCTGCACAGAATTTTAAAACTCTTCTGCCTATATTGGAATAAAAGTATTCCTAAAATATCACTGTGGATTCAAGGTAGAATTAGCAAGCAAGTTTAGAGAAAAAAGATTGCATAAACTCATAGAGCCTACCAAATCTTAGCTTGAATGTTACTGGATTCTGCCCTTCACAGTACCCGCACACAGCGCTCCTCTATTTTCGTTAATAGAAAACTTTAATCTAAAGTCTCCACATTTTGATTTCCATGCTAGTTTTATGCAGGACTTAATTAGAGATGGGAAAATACCAGAAAGATACAGAAAAGGCTTAAATGAAGAAAGCCCAGAACAAATGACTGTACTGACTACAGAAAAGGCACACAGATAGAATATATAGGAGGTATCAGCTAATTTATGGAAAATATTCATTCTTGTTGATTTAGGACACATACTGAATCAAGCTGCCAAATATTATAAGGTGAAATTTAATGTAAATGAATACAAATATTTTCTTTCCCAAATGATGTTAATGAACCAGAAAACTCAAAGCACTGATATTCAAAAAGTAACGATGAGTGGATTTTCTCACAAGAAGTAATGAAGAAGACAAGGGGGTAGTGGAGTGGTTTTCCTTATGGTTTCCTGTTTGGAATTCAAGTCTAACAAGACAGAAACGTCACAAAAGAAGTTTCAGCAAAACACTGCATAATCCTTGCTTCAGGGATAGAGAAGAAAGGAGAAGTACAACAAGGAAGAAGTAGTAGAGATGAACTCTTATTCTTGTCAGTTGTCTAGTAAGAACAATAGATTCAGATTCAACCATATAAGCAAAATGAAACACAGACACATTTTATTAAGCAAAAGATAAATGAGCAAAGCTCTGCTTGTATCTAGATATCCATATTCTGGCCTTTTCAATTAAAAAAGGAAAAATGCTGCCAGCATGGCTAATGACACTGAAGTACCTGGCAAAGCCAACACCGCGGCTTGTCCCACTCGAGTCACGCAATATCCTCGTAGAGATAACCTGCCCAAAAGGCTTAAGCATGTTCTCAAGCTCCTGCTCATCCATTGAAAGTGGCAAATTGGAAATGTATAAATTCGTTGGATCCTGTTCTTGTTGCTGAAATAGAATTAAAAACAACTGTTATTGTTCTAGCAATGGGAAAGACATTTTGAACACAAAATGTAAGAGTCATTACATATAACTACTGCTAAATAGTTTTACCTCTTAGACCCCTTTCTAAAGGTGATTCTCCCTAGCATTAGCAATCTCCATCTTCTGTCACTGTATATTGCATTCCTAAGAGAAGCTCCCCTTCTCTTGGTATTAAATACTGCTGACAAGGACATTTTTAAGTGGAGATAAAGGTGAATAATTGACCAATTTATAGTGCATGTTACAACTTCATGTTTCAGATTCTTTTGGAATGAAGAAGCAGCAAAATCAACACAAGGGAAAATGACAAGGAAATACAAGAGTGGTGGAAAGAACTACAAAAAATAGATGTAAATTAAACACAGAAAATATTAGAATGAGAATACAAAAATAATATGGTGAAAAAAAAAGAGGTATTGCATTTAGAACTGTACATGGCCAAATATTTTCATAAGAATATCCTGATGTACAAAAAAGTGGGACACCGCTCTCTTCTCTCGTATGTGAACATGTTTGAGTTTTCATCAAAGTTTTACATTATGCATTGAAACAATCAGAAAGTGTTCCAAGAACGTCTCTAGAAATAGATAAAACAACAGAGCTAGTAGATGATTAGGGCTCATATTAGATATGGGAGACAAATGTAGGCACGTCTGCAATTCTGCTAACCTTACGGCTATCTACTTTTTGTGGTATATGTATGTAGCAAGAAATTCCATCTTAATCAAAGAAACATTTCTGTTGAAATCAATCGTTTCAAGTGCTTGTCAGCAGATTCTCCAGTTGTGGTTAAGGAAGCATCTCTTGCATATCTCCAGTACTGCTAATTGCTGGCCATGCTCTGTTATGAAATACATTCTTAATCTACACAGATATGTATGATTTAGCCCTTACAGTTGTGCAAAACCTTGTTGGTGTAAGTCTCAGTGTATTCTCATTCTGTGCAAGTGGGTTAAGTTACAGAGAAGTTTGAATCAAAACAAACAAAAAAAAAATAAAAAAAAAAAACCAAAACACCTACTGGAATTAAAGCACTTATTGAAGTGATTATAGCTACATGAGTGGTGATACCTTCTTATAAAGAATAAACATCAATCTGTCATTAAACTGCCCTTGCATTAATAATATCTCAGTACCTTTGGTAACATATAATTTAATAGTTTTCTGTCCTGGATATCACCTCTCAGGTGGGACTGGTGTTCCCTGCGGAAAAAAGGGCCATGTGGCTACGTCTTGGTCCTTTTAGGCAAAGAAACAAATTCTTACACTCCAAAAAATAATGAAAGATGAAATACAGAAGCAAAATGTATGCTTAAGGACTCACGTTGTTGCTTTTTTTTTTTTCCATTTGTATCCAGTTAGAAAGGCCTAAAGTTTTCTGTAAGGCTTTTTAATGAAATTGCAGCATCAAAGGAACTATAAAAGGGAAATGTCCCCATTAATGTTCCCTCCTGATCTGCACACAATGCCACTGATACACTTGTGATTCCTAGCCTCACTGAAACCTCACGTAACTTACAAAACACCAACTTTTCCAAGTGCCTGAGTGTTGTCCTAGGCAGTTCCTTTACAGTCCACTACAAATGGCATTTAACTAGCACGTATGGTTTTCCTTTTGTTACCAAGTGGAAACAGCCCCCTCCCTTTCATCTCCCCTTCCTCCCCCTTTTGTAGTGAATCTGTACAGAATGCATAGAAGTTTGTTGTTTAAAATATCTACAAACATCTGATTTGTCTTTCATATTAGAAAAAATCAGCAGAAAGAGAAGGTGAGAAAATGGACGCACGGGGAACCAAGACTTCACATTAATATTCATTGCTGGGCAGTGTTGGACTGCGAGAGAAAAGTCTGTGTTACAAGAGCTACATGTCTGACATACATTTTACATTTCCTCAGCTAGGAATGTCAAATGAGGAGAGCTTTCAAGTTTTTTAGAGCTTGCCTGTTACTTAGATTGTCTTAGAGAATTTTGGGTTATACCTTGAGATACGTAGGCTTATTTTCTTCTTCAAAGATCAATATTAGCTTTATATACACAACTATCCTAAAACTTCTGTAAATAACCTGAAACAATGTACAAGTTGGAGATCAGACCCTTTGAATATTTTCATCTACTTTGCTAATCTTTTTTTATTCTATAATAACAGAAAGCCTGAATTATATTATTAGAATGTTCTCATTAGAAAGTCTAACAAGCTTTGGAAAGATGAAAAAATAAATAACACATTTTGTTTACACTAATAAAAATGCAATTTATGTGCCAAAAAATAAAGGCTTACATTCAAAAACAATTATTAAAGAAAGAAATCCACTTAATTACAGAATGCCTGGGGAACTGGTTTTATTTGGGTAACTAGGGAGATCATTCCCCTCAGCCAGGCTTCTATTCCAGCCTGTGGGGTTACCACGTTTCTGCACTACATATGTTGTGTTAAGGATGAGAGGTCACAAACTTTCCATGCCAAAGGGACATGGGGTCTGCTGCAGTTCACTGTATGACGCAAAGATCTTCCTCCACACATTCTGGGAAGCTCAATTCTTGTACCTGTTCACCTAATGGAGAGCTTCATGCCATACATCATGACACAATGTTGTTAGAACAAGAAAAAGGAATGTTAACTCCAAAACAGTATTAGCAACTTTAGCACTAGCTCAAATTGGAAATCCCTTTGGAATTATAGGGGTACAGAGCCAGTAGATAATTAGGGCTTGCATTAGATGTGGGAGATAAATGTATGCACATCTGCAATTCTGCTAACCTTATGGCCATTCACTTTTTACGATATATGTATGTAGCAAGAAATTCCATAATAATCAAAGAAGTATTTCTGTTGAAATCGATCGTTTCAAGTGTTTGTCTGCTTCTGCTTTTGATCGTTCAATGGGACTGACCACAGTGGAAAAAAATGTGGGAGATAAAGTGGAAGATACTTCTAGATATGCCCATAGCTGGTAAAGAAGGCTGACATGGGATACGAAAGGCAAAAAGAAGTTAAACGAATCAGGCTGTCACCAAGAAATTCTGGGATAGTAGCGGGAATTTCAGTTCTCTCTAATTCTCCCAGAACAAAATAGTTAAAATGCCAACAAACACATGCCAAAGTGCACCGAGGTTATAACTGCACTGCAGATGCTTCAGCCCTGGGCAGTGACAGCAGTTCAACCATAAGAGCAAATAGATCAGAATAAATTAATTTAATCCACTTCTTTGTTTTGCTGGAAAAAAAAAAAAAAAGAAGAAAAAAGAAGAAAAAAGAAGAAAAAAGAAGAAAGAAGAAAAAAGACTGCCATTGGTACTCAAAATAGCTGGTTTACAATACTGAAATAATACCATTGCGGTAGACATAAAGGAAGATCAAACTCCTTTCTATAGTGTATCTTGAATTTTATACAGTTTGGAAGTAGAAAAATTACACCTATTAACATGCAAGACACCTCCTCTTCTCCATTAATTTCTCATGTCATCATGCAGCTTCTGTCGTCTCTGTAAGACTAAGCCTTAAAACAGCTATCTGGGTAAGTGTGAGGAGACTATTAGAAGCAAGTCATTTCCTCTCCCTCAGAACACGCTGGATTTCCAAGCTGACTTCCAAATGGCAACCACAACCAGGACTCCCCATCCAACTTTATCCTTCTTACACAAAAGGCACTGTACAAACAGATGTTTGCTTTTATATAAAGATTTGGCACAGAAAATGGTTAAACAGTTAAAAATTCAGGAAGTTTGGAGAGACAAATCTTTTCACTCGTTCCTCTGTCTCTCTCTGGCAAACAGCAGTTTAATACATTAAGTTTTGTGACTTCCTTCCTTACTGAAACCTGTCCCACCATAACTTGGTTCACACAGTTATTACAGTTCTGTGTTAGAAAGGAAAATTAACTCCTTTAATATCTGACTGTCTGTAATTCAGCAAATAGGTGCAATGAAATACCTGCAAACACAGCCATCTAACTCAAACCTTGCCTATAGACAGCAATCATTGTAAGTGCTCTCAAAAGTAAATTCTTCTGTGGTTTAAGTCCATGAAACCATACAATCAGCTTTTACCTTAAAATTTAAATCTCGTGAAATTATTTGTACAACATTATGAGAATGATCAAAAAGAATTACTGAAGTCAGTGGAGAGATTCCTACTTAGGATAGCAAACTAAAATATAAACCACTGAACCATTGGAATTTCTCTTTTTTTCTAAACGATTTAGGAAAATTGCTTAACTTGAGTCTTAGTATCTCATGGAGGGTTCTCCTCAGTTAACACGGCCTTCAGTGGGTTCTGAAAGACACTGAAAGCGCTCAGCTCACTGCAGATCATGAGCAATGTTAGGGAATTTGTGGGCTGCCGTAAGAGTGCACATTACTGAGGAAACTAGGAAGTCTTATTTTTAGCCATTCATGTCAGCAAGTTTCTATCGGTCTTTTCTCACCAAATACCTTTAGCTGTGTCTTCAGAACTTCTCTAGCAGCATACAACAAAACAAACATTCAGAATAGTGCTTCTTCAGCTCAGTGACCTTGTTATTCCCAAGTAGCACTTGCAGCACTAGTTTAATAAGCTGACTACAAGATATACCATTTCTGATAAAAGGGATAGAAATGGTCAACTGCTAACGTTCATTTGGTGACCAGGAGTCCTACATAATGTGAAAGGTTCTGCCATCATCTGAAATAAATTAACAAAAACCTCGCTGTGCATGTGGAATCGTTCCTAAATTGCAAGCAAGAAACTTGGCAAAATGATAAGACATCTGTTTTCTCTTGCTCTGTGTAAGGTCACAGTTAACAGATAGCCATTCAGAAACATGTGACTAGGAACTGCTCACAGCATGGAAGATCCTCTGGCTGATAGGAAAGGGATTAAATGCTCGTCTGCCTTCCTATAGAAACTACTTGAAAATTTACAATTGGTCTGTGTCTCACTGAAATACGTCTGTTTTAGCCGCAGTTTTAATACTGTCTGACCACAGACTGCTAACAAGACAATTCAACTGGAAAAATCACTACTACAATCTTCACTTCTTAGCCAGAATTCCACAACAAACGCATAGGATTTATACACTAGGCATTTTAATTCATTTTCATAGGCACATCTTTGTTACGAATAAGAAGTCTGAAAAGTAATGTTTAACTATAACAAGCGCTGCGTACAAGTCTGCAATTAACCCCTGCAACCACTTGTTCCCTTTTTATTATTCCTCGCAATTCTTGCTTGTGCCCACTGCTCCAAGGGCACCAAAGTGTCCCCTGTCAGTGCTGGATGTTGCTCATGGATGCCACTGTTTTCAGCAGAAAGCTGAATGAGCCCACCAAGGCTCCTAAGAGGGCATTCAAGCCTGGGCTGAACAAATCACAGCACTGTTTGGCAGTTGAGGTAAGACTTTTGTGAGCTGAAGCTGGGTACTCAAGGGAAGTGGCTGTTAACTGTCTTATTTAATGCAAATGCAATTCCTGGAATGACAGACATATAGCAAAATTTGGCTTACTTTCAATTTATTGTAAAACGATTTTTAAGAACATTGAATTTGCAGAAGCGTCCAATACACTTAAAATGACTACCTTCTAGCTTTCTACTGTGGTTAACTGAAATTTAGGTACACAAATGGGGAGAAACTGATCATATTTACTTAAGACAGTCTATAACCAAAGGATTTAAGACTATTGCCTACAGAAGGTACCACAAAGTAGAAAACTCCTCTTACAAGAGAGATTCTAAAAACTGCTGTAGAAATCTGCTTGAGTTATCTCTTGTTTGCCTGTCATCTGCTCTTCGGCATTCAGAAACCCAGATGCAAAATAAGACTATTGCAATATGCCCACCTTTGCTAGTTGGATTAAGTGCACAAGCTACCATGGTAACCTAAATCTATTTTCTTACTTTACTCTGCAGGAACAAAACCTGATTTAATTCTCCAGAAGGTTGCCACAGTGAAGACAAGTACAAAAAGTAATACATTATTAGAAGTCATAAAAGTTAGCTGTTTCTCATTCTTGCTAACTCAAAGCCATTTTCCTCATCAGTGATGTGAAAGACTACCGTTAATGCATTGTGTTTAATAGCTGCGGAACAGCCTTGACTTCCGTTCAAAAGATGAGGACAAGTGACTAAGCAGGCCTTTTCTTCCTCAAAAAAACATAACTGCTGTGCAATTCACACTTTATTTAGTGTGACAGTTCAACTTTTCCAAACATCTTTGGAAAAAAAGGCATCTCAAGTTAAGTTTAGAATACAAAAATGTTCTTGCATTGGACTGAACTGGAAGCAAAGACACAGCTACCAACATATGGGGAGTGCTTCCCAGTTCTGCCTTTCACCCATTAGTGAAGAATATAAAAGGTGACAAATTTATGTCATCTCTGAGTTCTGGTGCATCAACATGAAATCAGACAAAGGGCAAACATTTATAACACACTAAAAAACACTTCTACATTTAAGAGAAAGTTCGGTGCATTGTTTTGAGGGTCAAGAGACCTCTCCAGAAAATATGAACAGTTTCTCAAGACTGGTAGAATAGTCTGTATATGCTGGTAAAATCTATTTTGCATTGTTATCACTGGGCATTGTTATCTAATTGTTATCTAATTGTTATCTAATACAATTTGACTAAGAAAATGCTCTGAAAGTGTGCCTGTTTTTTGTGCATGCCTGCAATAAGGGTAAATTGTGCATGCCTGAAATAAGGGAAATGATTTGCTAATGTGAGATGTAATGCAACAAGCGTGAGCATACTTACTTGCTCTAATGAAAAGAAGGAAGTGAAGACTTTAAGGAAGAAATTATAAAATTTTGAATCTGAAGCCCTAAATCCTAATAATATGCGACTGTGGGGAAATCGTTCAATGGATAAACAATGACTCTTCCCCCAGAAATGCACATTAATAGATGGAACAACAGTCCTTGGCTCAAATTAACAAATGTCATTGTCCTCAGAAATCCACCAAGTCCATGGACTACTTTCATGAATTCTGTTAGAAGTGACACAAATGAACCAAAAATAAATTTGTGCTTCTTTAGGAAAAAAAAATAAATTAAATTAAAAAAAATGGAAAATACAATCTGGAAAAGACTGAATATCACTCTAAAAGCATAGCGAAGTTGTACACAGAGAAGAACTAAAAATCTAATGAACACAGAAAGAGAATAGAGGAGGCGGGAAGGAAGATGAGGTCTTTAAGAAAAAGTAGGCTATCAGGCTCTTTGAGTCTATAGAAATTGTACTGGATTCAGATGGTTACATTATGTTGAAGGGAGGAGAGCCCACTAATATTAAGGACCAGACTGAAATACATTTGCAAGAATACTGGACTGTGTGCTAATGGTTTCAGCGATGCCCAAAAAGCATGACAAAATCTCTGCTAAAAGGAGTAACTCCATATGTGATACAAATTTAATAGCTATAAGCCTTTCACTACATTATCTCACAAATCAATATACCCACCCTGAGATAGACAATATGCCTATGCAAGTCTAACTGCCATCCCAAGAAGTATATTACATATCACTCAATGAGCTATGAGCTGCCACAGCCAAGCTGGTGTTCTAGCTAGCTCGTAATATCTCTACGTCATCAGCATGATACAGATATTATCATCTGGCTTTATCTAGGCTGCAAACACAGTCATACTCCTGCATTAAGTTTGCTAGATAGAAAGATGTCAAAAACTATGCTTTTTATAAAACTTTCTTATTCAGTTCTTTTTTTACCCTTTACACTTACATACTGGTTTACATGAAGAAAAAGAACTGAATTCAGTTTTCCTGATAAAAGAATCACTTTTCCAAACATCTGAAACACAGTTACTTCTGGAGCAGAGAGCTAAACACAGCTGAATACCATTCAATGGGAGAAAATCTCATAACACTAACACAAATGCCGTATGTTAAGTTCAAAGTCAAAAACTTACAAGGATTTGGGTTACTCATATCTATGTAACTTTCAGACTTTACTATCTCTAAAATACCCCCTAAAGGTTCTCAGTTTTTCAAATCTCCATTCAAAATGCCAACATACCAATATGCCAAGTAGGTTTTCTAAGTGGACCTGCCTTCCTATATCACATCATTTGCTATCTGCTCTGAGTGGTGCATAATCTTACAATTCTTTCATTGATTTTACCTTTGGGGTGGGGAGGAGAGAGACAAGAGAAAATCTTCAACAATAAGATTTCACCCTCATAGTATCCATAACAACTTTTCTAACACAGATCAGTAGTGTTTCTTTTTTTGTCTGTACTGAACCTAGTGAAACAAGTATTTGGGGTGGGAGTTGATTTAGGAAAAAATGCAAGTTCCTATGAAATCTTAGTTGAGTAAACCCTACAAAAGCAGTATTTCAAGTATATCCTGGGCTATATATTTTCATAGCTCTCTCTCAAGCTTATAAAGACCTGGGATTCAGTCAAACATTTCCAAGCATCCTCATTAGTTTTCAATACATGATTTCTTACTCTAATGGTTTCGTTTTAAAATACCATTTCTACAGAATTTTCTTCTAAGCAGTATTGTATTCCTCGAGTCAGAATGTGCCCAAACTCCACATCCCTTGGAAGGTACAGAATTCAAACAACTACAAAGGCTTTTAAGAAAAATAATAATAATCTTTTTCCTTCATCATTCTTTAGTAACAGGAGATTGCTGAACAAACCTTAGATCCCATTTTTTTCATCAATTCATGAAAGTGGAGGTACTCAGAAGCACAGTTTTAATAAAAGAACAAACCTAACTATGAAAATGGGGAGAGCTGTTCGATACTACTACTGTTATTTAAAAAAGCATAGCTCTGAACAATCATAATTTTTGAACTTCTTATTATTGGTTTATTATTGAAGCCTTCCTCAAGGAGCAAGAACAATAATCTAATAAAAGAAACTTGAAGAAGAAATTAAAATGAACCAAAATAAACCAAAACTGACTCTCAATCAGTTTCTAACTAGCTTAGAAATAACAGTACTCTTGCAAGACATGCATCTGCTCTTTCCATACGTCATCTCGAGAGTAGGAGATAAGCCGTTGTTTCTGAACTGTGTCCTGAAACAAACTGCCTACCACTACTGCTCACATCACCTCCTCATCCCCTTCCACAGCTGCTGCTATGCACTGGAAAAGAAATCAACAAGACCGAATGCTGTAAATACACCAACGAAAATGAGGAAAAGGGGAATTGCTCATCACCTCCATTTTAGTTTTCAGTCAAAAAGCTACTCCCATCCCCAAGTACCGCCAAAATATCTTCTGTAAGCTCTCAGCAGAATAGCCTGACCAACAGGAATTTGAATTTCAGCTGTCACCAGAAGACACAGTTAAACAGCACACAGCAAAAAAAATTCCCAAGTTGCTTAAGTGTAATTGTCTTAGTAAAGTTTTCCAAATCCAGATCTCTGAAAGGGCAGAATAATTGAAGACATAATGTTTCTTGAGCAATGCTCTAACACTCAGTTCCTTAATTGGCACTATCATTGTGACATCTCTCTGAACGTGGCCAGTTCCCCACAATGACCCTCAACTCAGGATGTGGCTTGAAGCTGCATCTCAGGCCCCAAGCCCTCCAGGTCTGCTCAGCAATAGCCAAAAGTCAGATCAGATTGGAAACAGGCAGCAGAGTACAGCATGAGCTTCCCCAGAGCAGAGAAAAAGTTCAGAGCCAATATTTGAAGTTATCTCTACAAAGCAAACAACAGAAGTTTTGATAAGTATGATCTGGACAGTATCTACTAAACTGGGATTTGTAAATGACCTTGTTAAAAAGAATAATTTTTAATTTATCTGTATATAGTTATAAGATAACACTGCAAAAAGGGATTCATAGCAGTCAGATTCAGGACAAGACTTCAACAATAAAATTTTTCCTTCCATTTCATCTGCAATCCAAGAGGAAGATGTGAAAACCTAGGTAGGAGTGGTGCTACTGATGGCCATAGGCACAATGTAGCGATGCTTTCCCAAACCGAGCTGACAGACACACACCTCTTTGTGACTGAAGCAATTGCACTGGTCAGTAAGGAAATCCATCGGCACACAGCTGGTAAAATGTTCTCCAGGTCTTTCTGTGTGACATTCAGGCTAATGCCAGATTAAACAGTTTCACTGCAACATGACCGCTATATAGCACTGGTTCTGCAGTGCGCAATAGGGTAATATCAAATACACAATCACAAGTAAACTTTGATACAGTGTAATGCATATGAAGAGTCTGATCTTCGATCTTCCAAAACAACTGGAAGTGGCTGGTGATTCTCTGTTTGGCACATCCAAGTAGATACGATTTTTCAGACAAAAGGAGAGTAGCGCTCTCTGTCCCCTCCCCCCCCCCCCGCCAAAATTTCAATACCTCAAAATAGATAGACAACAAATCAAAGCACTCAAACTCTCCATCACTTGTGACTGTTCGCTGTAGCACTACTTATTGTTGTTGCTTTTCTTTTTTTCTTTTTTCTCTCATTTTCCTAAATGTATAATTCAGCCACTCTCACCATGCTAAAAAGTAGAATAACAAGTTTCACTCCGATGCCAACTTTATAGTCATAGATTTCCCACAGGTCAGCAGGACTGACAGACTCAAAGTGTCAGAAAATCAATCAAAACGGGCAAGTATTATGACACGTGTTTTTTCATTAATGCTAACAGAAAGAAATATTAGCGGTTTTGCAACTAACTAGCAGAGGAAATGATTCAAAAAACATATATGGGAAAAACTAGGAAAGTATTCATTAGATCACCATAGTGAATTATTAAAGCTTCACCTACTCAAGTCAAGCAGACAATTAAATCAGCTATAATTCTTTATTAGCAAAATGAATTTGCTTGTCTTGTACTTTCTTTTCTCTCCTCCTACCTACATATTGTGTTTGCAAGATGGCAGAGGATTTGAAAAATCTAGTGTATATTTTAAAGTGATTATCTAAAAACTAAAGATTAATTAAAAGTTATTCATTAAACATATAGAAAATACTATAAAAAGAAAAAAGTCTGGTGTTTTTTGGTAAGCATGGATGTTTGTATCATGGCTGCAGTGAAACATGCATTAAGTATGAAACATATGGTTTCCATTTTGTTGCCCTGGAACCCATCCAAAGACATTTTATGTTGTTAGCTTAACTGTTCTCCTCAGCTGAGAAGCTGTGGAAAATATCTCATCTGAAA